>JAZKJV010006476.1:0-254650 GCA_037367405.1 Ottelia alismoides
GTGAGATGTAGCCTCTTTGGATTTGGTAAAGGCCAATAACGCCTTGGCTTTTGTGCTCCTCAAGCGGTTGGTAGAGACGAAGCCGTCGGATAATCAATTCCTTTCGCCGTTGCGCTCGAGTCAGCGTTTTTGATTGCACTGCTGGGTGCCAAGGGGCAAACCGCCATTGAGATGGGGCGAGTGCTGCAGCTTCCTAATCCATTGCAATTGGCTAGCGGCGAGCCGAATCTGGCAAAATTGAGCGATGACTACCAGGCCTTAATCGCCCGTTTGCCAATGCGTTCCAAGGTTGATGGCCAGTGGCTCGCGTAAACCAGCCAGCGATCCGTTCGAACTGTCCACTGCCAACAGCCTGTGGGTCGACAAGAGTTACCCGCTGTCGAGGGAATTGCGCGTATCGTTGGCCAGGAGCTTCGGTACCTCATCGGCCAATTCGTGCGACTTCCAGAAATCCGCCGATGCGGAGCGCGTGCGCATCAATGATTGGGTGGCCACGCAAACGTATGACAAAATCCGCGACATTATTCCTGTTGGTAGCTTGTCACCAGAGACTCGCCTGGTGATTGCCAACGCCATTTACTTTAAAGGCAGTTGGGCTAAGCCGTTTGAAGCTTCGCGGACAGCCAACGCAGAGTTCACGGATGAGAATAACAAGAAGACGCAGGTGAGCATGATGTATGCACCGGCGCTCAAGGAAGTCCGCTACGCGGCTTTTCAAAGTGATGGCACTGCATTTGAGACGCCTGCGATGGTTAACCAAGCACCGGACCAAGGCAAGTTCTACCCGGGCAACGATGGTTACCAGGTTGTAGAACTGCCCTATGCCGGTGAGCAGCTATCGATGCTGATCGTCCTGCCGCGCACAGCCGACGGGCTGAATAAGCTGGTCGCTTCGATGACCGCCGATCAATTTGAAACGATTCGTCAGCAGTTGAAGTCCAGGCCGGTGCACGTCAAGCTACCGAAGTTCAAGTTGGAGTCGAACTACAACTTGATACCGGATTTGAGAGCGCTCGGGATGCAGGCTGCATTTTCACAAGAGTCCGCAGACTTTTCCGGATTGACGGACAGTCTCTCGCCAGAACATCGGCTGTACATCTCGCTTGTGATTCACAAAGCGTATGTGGATGTCAACGAGCAAGGCACCGAAGCAGCTGCAGCCACCATTGTCGGCATGGCCCGCGCCGCCGCCCCTGCTGCGCGTCCTTTCATCCCCGAGTTTACCGCTGACCGCCCCTTCCTCTTCAGCATCATCGACCGTCAAACAAACAACATCCTGTTCATAGGGAAAGTCAATTCCTGCCCAGTCACTGGTTGATCCCAGTCGCTCAGACAAAAACTGAGTGACATAAAATTTTCTGTCACTCAATTTTGGGTCAGCTTCTTTAAGTCGCCTGAGCCATACCAAGATCGCGTTCGAACTGCCGAACGCGACTTTCCGCCAGTGAAAATCACGTGAGGTCTTCGAAGTCCTCTGGGTTCTCCGTAAGATCATCGGGAGATCTCAACTCGAAAGCGAAGTAGTGTCGGGCATACTCTTTGACACCGTTCAAAAAATCGGGTGAGCTGCGTTCGTAAGCCTCCGTCTTGAGCGAGAATTGCTTTTTACTCGGGATTTTGATGCGAAGCACATCTTTGCCGTTGATCGTTTCGACAAACTCGTCCAATGGAACTTCGAAACCGGCTTCTGCATCCGCAACCTCTTACATGCCATCGGGCAGATAATCAATCTGTCCAGCAAACAAAGGCTCGGCCAGTTGGCTGTCGTGGTACATGACGCTCAATCGCTTGGTGGCAGTTGCCATGGGAAAAGGTCCAATTGAAGGATAATGTTGGCGACGAGTTACGCATTCTTAGCCAAGGGGCTTAAGTCAGATCGCTATCTCGCTGATCGTTCACTTTGTGCGGCGTTACGATTCCGCCAGAAGTGAATGCAGTGAATGCCGAGCCATCTAGGCTGTCACCGCTGGTCTCGTTCAAACTGATCTGGTTATCGGACACTTTTACCACATCATACTCGTTGCCGTTGAGTTCCGTCATGCCACCGACTTGTCGGATATAGACGCGGTCGCCTGTTTCAAACTCATGCCGACGTCCGAGCGTCAGTACAACTGGATCAGCTTGAGTAGCACCTACGATCTTGATCGGTTTGACTTCCTTCTTAATAGCGGCCGGTCCGAGGATATTGTTCGACATGTCTGGCCCGAATGTCCACGCATGCGCTTCGAGTGGTTGTTTTTTGTAAGTATTTGGCATGCCAAGGGCTCGTTGAAGTGCCCCAGAGACATAGCCAAACTCGTTTTCGTAAAACAACTCTGCCTGGATGTATTCGGGGTCATTGACATCGAATGCCGGCTTATCAAAAGGCTTTTGGCCTTTCTGCTTTCCGCCTAGTTTGTCATACACCAAATGCATCTGGTACGCATGTGCGTTCTCGTGCATGACGGAGTCGAACGTTTCGCGAAAATCGCTGAAGTTCGCTTCTTTGACCATGTTGATAGTGATGCTGCACTTAACTGGCACGTCGTCTTTGCCATTGGAGCAGCCACCTAAATCGATTCAAATTTATCGTACTCGTCGTTGGGGCAGTAATTGCATGTTGGGTCGACCGGCTGACCACTTTCATAGGTGATACTACCAGGCAAATTATCTGTTTTTTTGATGGGCTGATTCTCATCTTTCTCAGGGCAACCTGCCGCTTCACATTGTCGGGTGCTTTCGAAACTGATTTCGGGAACGGGGTGGCCCATCACTTCGCATTGCTTCTTGAGCGCGTGCTTGAGGAGTTCCTGCTGCTTTTCGCTGGCTTTCGCGACCTGGGCAGCGGACAGTTTGATGCTGCCGCCTGAGGTGTAGGCTGTGTACCCACTGCCATCCACTTTCTTAAGGGTAACAGTACGACCAGCAACCTGCTGGACTTCAAAGGTCTTTGCCGTTTAACTCAGTCATCCCGCCAACACCTGAGACTTCGATTTTGTCCCCGACTACGAAGACATGGTCCGCACCAGTGGTCAAGACGACCGGATTGGCTTGGGTAGCCGCGGTGAGATTCACGGGAGTGGCGGTCCGGCTCCATTCTTGCCATTTGTCTTTACCTTCCTGGAACTTCTTGTCATTCAACAAGACGTCGGCGAGCTTCTTTCTGGTCTCCTCATCCTTTTGTACAAATTTTTCGTCCATCTTGGTATTGAGATAGATTCGGCAACGCGCTTTGGCTTCGTCAACAGAGAGATCGTGTTCTGCCCCGTTGTTTTCAAAGCGAAGTTGCTTCAGCAGTTTGACTTGCGTTGCAGGTGGCAGGCCTTTAAGCTCAGCATCTTTCATCTTGCTGACAACATCTTTGACCTTGTCTGGCGCGTCCGCATCATCAATTTCGGCTTGAATAGCCGCGATACGCTGCGTGATGACTTCATCCAGCGCCGCGCGGTACGCTGGAAGTTTGCGAAGTGCTTCGGCGAAATCTCGTTTGTTTTGCGCTGCCAGGACTTCGTTTTTTGCGGTACCGCAATCATTAATGGCCGCCTGCACAGCCAGCGGTTCGCTGCCCGCCACCAGTGATTCGACGTCGGCAATCTGGGGACGTAATTGCTTTAGCTGCGCATAGTAGTTGCGCATATCTTGATCGTGCTTGCGGACGGCCTGCATGGCTTCGAAGACTCGATCGTTCTGCGCATTAATGGCTTCGATAGCTCCGGGATAATCAAACAGTGACTGCCGATGTTTCACCGTCGTCATTGCGTTCTCGACGACGCGGATCTTTTGAGTAAGAGCGGCCGATAAACGATGTTCCGCATACTGCAATATTTCGTCGGCGCGCAGGCGAAAAGTGGCGAACTGCCGGCCGAACTCTTTTTTGTTCGCCAGGAACTCCAGGCGTTCAGAATCGGCAACTGTCAGACGCAGAGAACCAGGGCGGCGACGGTCATCAAATGATTGTTTGCGCCGTCGAAATCATTCAAGTCGCGAAGCCGAACCACCTCATCGCGCACTGCCTTCATCTGGGCCTTAGAATCTTTTAACTTTTGAGTGATCTCGGTATCCACCATGGCCAGCAAAGGCGTGAAGTATTGCTCTGCGGCTGCGAAGTTCTTCTCGAAGTTCTTTTTGTCTGCCGCATGTTTCAACAGATCAGGCGTTATCGCAAGTTCGAGCGCTGGCAGCTCGTTGTCCATGGCCGAGGTATAGTCGAACTCGACCGTCGCCTTATTGATTAATGCATCGCGAGCCGTTTTCAACAGCGACGCTTTCTGAACGAGGGCGGGCGACATCGTGCTCTCGGTGGCCAGTATCGCGGTCACTCGCGACAAGACACTGGGCGCCTGCCTGGAGTACTTGTCTTTATTGCCAAAGAAAGTCGTAATGGCAGGCACCGCCGAGTTGAGTGCATTGTCAAGTTGCGGGATCTTGCCGATGGCCGCAGGGTAGAGGTCGTTATCTGCATCTTGATAGATGGCTTCCAACTGTTGAGTGACACCGTCCCGAAGCGTTTTCAGTGCGGCTGGACAGCCTGGTTCTTGGACCAACTGATAAACCGTATCGATGCGCCCTTGGCGTTCGGAGATCACCGAATCGAACAGTCGCCGTTCCTCCGCGAGATTCTTTTTGTTGCCTTTCTTCTTGCGCTGAAAACCGAAACGCGTAATGAGACCAGTCATCTAGTGAGCTCCTAACCAACCTAAACTCAAGCCTTGGAAGGGACGCGGTCTTGCACGTTATCAAGCCAAATCTTTTGCCATACCGCTTAGGGCAGAAAGCAGCGGTTGCTTGACAAGTACCGGCGCAAATTCGCCTTGATCCAAATCTGCGTACAGCGAGTTCGACTCCAACTCGTTCCGATACTCAGCGATAAGCTTTAGAACTCGGCCGCGAATCTCTGAACGCTTGTCCGCCGGTAGCGGAGGGTCTTGCACAAATTCATCAAACAGTTGCCGCAACTCATCGGTAAATCGAGATGCAGCGCCTTCCAGGGCCTGCGTCGCGGCTTGCAAACTTTGCGCGTTGTCGGGATCGCCGTCGAACTCTGCCTTCATGTTGTTCAAGATTAAGCCAATATTGGCGACGGCCATGTCGCGCACTCGCACCCACACACCGCGCGCAGCGGCGAATCTACCTCGCTGCTTGACCCATCCCATATCGACGTTGGCACTAGCCAGCTCCTCAGCGGCCGTCGGTCTGGCCAGCGTCTGTCGAATGAGCGGCTCGGCCAGATCCAGTTGTGCCAAGGCGGCCGGGAAATTTCCTTGTTTGGCTGCACCGGCCATAGCCGTAGCGTGTTGCTTGATCTGGCCAGCCAACGGACTATTGGCAGCCAGGGCGCGGTCCAAATCAGGTTTGATCCCTTTGAGTCGGCCCGTGAATAGCGCTGGTAAACTCTTGATACGCTCTTCGATGCTGTCCATCGATTCGAGGGCTGCTGGGAAGTCATTCGACTTGGCCTGACCAGCCATCTGCCGGGCGGCGACTTGCATGAATTGAGCCAGTTCACCACCTGCAGCCACCGCTTGTTCAAGTTTGGTTTAAGCTGAGTCAAACGCGCCTTGAACTGAGCTGCCAGGTTGGTAACCGATGGCCCAGCCGTTTCGGGTTGATTGCTTGACGAGTCGGGGGCAGCCGTTGAAGTGGCGGAGGCAGAAGCGTCAGTTGAACCCTGTGGCGATGAACTCTGTGGCGATGAACTCTGTGGCGATGAACTCTGTGGCGATGAACTCTGTGGCGATGAACTCTGTGGCGATGCCGTTGGGTTATTCTCGTCTTGCTCGTCATCGACAGGGAGAATCTCTGCGACGACTTCAAACCTGGGCTTGATTCTCAATCCCGTTTGTTCGGCGATGAAGTCTCTGAAGTGCGACGTCTTTACGGACGGTTCCTCAAGGACTTTGAAGACCATCTCGGCCCCGTCACCTTGGCAGGTGCCAAGGTAATAAGCATTGCCTCCTGCCGAGCTCTTGGCTTCTTGGATTTCGTTGGTCTTGATCGGCTTCTTCTTGACGATCAAGGCAAGAATTTTGACGCCTTTGACAATTGCCAGAAAATTACGTGGCTTCTTCTTGGCTTCAAAGAGTCGGTTTGGCGAGCTCTTCGTTTGGAATATCCGCTGGCACGTCTCAGTCCTTTGGAGCATAAGGAACAATGACGAAATCATCCAATGCGCGAGTGGCTCCGACATACAGCCACACTGCGCAGAACGCGTCACGCATGATAGGACTCGCCCATCGTCATCGCAAAGTGCTGAAGTCGATCGATAGCGCCAAGCCCCGCCAGGTATGTCACCTCCCCCAAGCTTTGCTTGGGGAGGTCGAATCGAGCCGTTTAGGCGAGATTCGGGAGGGGGCTTTTCGCGCTGCGGACTCGTGCGCTTCGGTAACGAGCCCCCTCCCGCAGTCTCGGCTAAACGCCTCGCCTGCGACCTCCCCCAGCTGTCGCTGGTGGAAGTGACGCGCTTAACCTTGTTGCATTCGGCACAGGGCCGACGGTGAGCTTATTTCCGCGCGATTCAATCGCTCCTCGTTGGAGAATGATAGCGGTGAGAAGATACCTCAGAGAGTTTTTCCGATGGTGCGGTAGAACAAACAGCGGTGATGGCTGACATTGAAATGCAATCGCTGGCCTTCGCGGCACTCAACGGGCTGTTGGAAAGTTGTGTTGCAATAGTTGGGCGGCATGAGCCTGTTGCTCGCGGACTGCGGGATCACCAGCCAGGTTGCGTGTCTCAGCCGGCTCGTCGCTTTGGCGGTAGAATTCGTCTGCGATGACTTGACCAGTCTTCCAATTGCGCCATTGAGTATAGCGGTATTGGTCGGTCCGCACGCTCACGCCCATCGCTTCCGGGACACCGGTCGGAGTGCGATCGTAATAAGCGGGACGGGGATGTTGAGTAAAGGCCGCCTGTTTAACAGAACTCTTCGGATCGCGCAGTATGGGAACCAGGCTGGTGCCCTCGAGTGCATCGACTTTCGGCAACTGGCACAATTCGATCAATGTTGGAAAGAGGTCGATCAACTCGGCGAGCGAGTTGGTGTGGGCGCCTTTGTCGGTGATTGACTGAGCGTGAATCATCAACGGTACATGAGCGTCGAGTTCAAAGTTCGAGGTCTTACCCACAAGGTATGTTCGCCCAGATGATAGCCATGGTCGCTCAGAAGAGCACGATGGTGTCTTGGGCTTGGCCACTGCGTTGGAGCGCCTCTAGAACTTTGCCAACTTGTGCATCCATGTAACTGATGTTGGCAAAGTAGCCGTGACGCATTTTCGGCGGATTGTGCAGCTGTAGGCCGACCCTGTTTTTCGACTGGTCCCAGGACTTCGGTGCTTTGATGAAAAGCCACATCAGGCGCTTTGTCTGGTCGTTCGCTGTGGAATTTGGAGAACTGTTCACGTTGGTACATATCCCAGTAGCGCTTGGGTGCATTGAATTGAGCATGCGGCTTCCAGAAGCCCACGGCCAGAAAAAATGGACCGTCTTTGACTTCGTTTAATACTCGAACTGCTTCCGCTGCAACGCGGCCATCGTAATACGCTTCGTCGGGCACATCGCGACATTCGCAGATGCCCGCTTTACCATATCCGAATCCTGTGACCGTTTGCGCATGATTGGGCGGCAGTTGGCCAGTGACTTGTGGCAAGTCATCGCCATGATTGGCATAGTGCAAGAACTCAGGCACGCTCCAGGAAACCGGATCGCCATGTATTTTGGTATGCCAATTATGAAAGATCTTGCCCACGCAACGCGTCGAGTATCCATGTTGTTTGAACCACAACGGCAGCGTCATCACATCCGGGTTGAGCTCGCGGAAATGCGTACTATTGTTCCAGATCTTTAGTGAATCGGGACGTCTGCCCGTCAGCAGCGAAGATCGCGATGGATTGCAGACGGCTTGCTGGCAATAAGCTCGATCGAAAACCATACTGCGGCTGGCCAGTTGATCAATGTTGGGTGTCTTGGCTTGCGAAACCATAACAACCCAGTTCGACTCGCAAGTCATCGGCCATGATCAACAACACATTAGGTCCCGCTGCCTCGACCCTCGCCTGCCCGCCGCCCATCCACGCTTGTATCGCCAGGCACAACCACAACAAATACTTTGGCATGTTATCTTCCATAACAAGACGGCTTTCTTCTTACCCACGACGTGCTGAGGCTCTTTCAAGTCAGTTCCTTTTCCCGAACATTTCCGTAATCGTCTTCTCGAGAGCCTCAGAGAGTTTTCCGATGGTCCGATAGAACAAGCAGCGGTGATGGCTGACATCGAAATGCAATCTCTGGCCTTCGCGAGCCAAGATGATGACGGGCTTCTTAAGAGCCCAGGCGAAACCAACTTCCAAATAGACGTTGGGCCGTTCGTCGGTTAGATCGGCGATCAAGAAGTCGGCTGCGCGTATGCCTTCGGTAATGCGATCGACGATGCTGCCCGTGAACATGGCTTGATCGACCTTTTCACACGCATATCCGCAGCGGCGTACCGTAGCGTAGATACCAAACTGATACACGTCATCAAACTCTTCGGAGAACGGCATGGCTACGAATACAGAACGTTGCTTGAGTTCGATAGGAGGCAATGGTATCGCATGACCATTCGCTCCCTTATGCGCCGCGCTATAGGCGACCTGGGCTTCCGCGACTTGTGGCTTGGGTGTAGATACTTCGACCAACTCATCACTGGCCGATGACTTGTCTGGCGTCGTCGAGGCGGGCGGCGGCGCGGGTAGCACCAATTCAATATCGCCCAAGGCCCGTTGAATCATTTCACTACGCATCTCATCTTGCTCGACGAACGTGATACGTTCCAAGGAAAACAAGGGATGCGCGGTAAGGCCTTGTTGGAAACCCAGCACCATCGCTTTGAGCGATTCTTCGATATCCAGCCCATAGTTGGCTCCGTGCACCGTGGTGGCCAGCGTCTTGATTGGCCGCTTGCTCTGCGCGATGAACTCAATCGCTTGTTGGCAAACTCGCGGATCTCGCGATAGCGAAACAGTCCAAGTCGCAGCGTACCGATGAAGAGTATCTGTTTGGCTTGGATAGCCGTCCCGCCCGCCACCCAATGGGCCTTGCCGGGTTCAGGAGCCACGGAACCCGCCGAACAAACGCCAGCTTGGATGAGTTGGCATACGACCGCCTCATCGGCTCCGTGTAAGCGACGGGCAAACTTGAGCAGCAAGACATCCGCTGCCACGTAGCGCACGTCCTCTTGGACAACATCTAGTTTGATAAGCGTATTGCTGATTCGCGCGGCCATAGATCACCTCAGGCACTAGTATAATTTCTAAATTTTTTGTCGTTCGCATTCAGTCCGATCAACTCTGACAAAAACTGCGGACAAAAAATAACAGCCGAAGTTTGCGACATGGATCTTCTGGAACGACAATGATGTGCGATATTGGGGCGGCCGATTGTGTAAACGACTGACACGATTACGTGAAAGCAAGATTCATGTTTCGGAAGCCGACGATCGAGCGATTGGACCAGCGGCGCATGCTGGCGACAGATCTGACGATATTTGCCGCTGGTGAGACGGGCAGCGAGACAATGCAATTGTCTCTCAATGGGAATGTGGTCCAAGGGTGGTCTAACGTAGGTGGCGACCCATGGGCGCGGCAATTCGTGGCGTTCAACTATCGATCGCCCGAGACGATCACAGCTGACCAGGTCCGTATTGCGTTCACCAATGACGCGATCGTAGGTGGAACACTCGATCGGAACCTGTACATCGATCGAATCATGCTCGAAGGTGTGGTCTATCAGGCTGAGTCGCCAACAGTATTCTCTACCGGCACCTATCTACCTGCTGACGGGATACAACCCGGCTATCGTCAAAGTGAAGCGTTGCATGCGAACGGGTACTTTCAATTCGCGACCGGCCCAGGATCTCTGGTCGAAATCTACGCTGCAGGTTTGACTGGTCTCGAAAATGTATCCTTGTTGGTCAGTGGGGTAACCGCTAACGAGTGGTTGGCGATAGGTGGCGATGCGAATGCCAGGCAGTTCACTCGGCTAGCTTATCGAGCACCTCAAACAGTTGCAGCCAGTCAAGTCCAAGTTTGGTTTACCAATGATTTTTACAACCCGCCCATCGATTATGACTTGCTGGTGGATTGCGTTGTTATCGACGGCGTCAGGTATGAATCCGAAGCAGACACTACCTATTCCACTGGCACCTACGTTCCGGCCAATGGATTAGTCTTGCCGGGCTTCTGGCAGTTGGAATGGCTGAACTCTAGTGGATATTTTGAGTACGACAGTCCCCAGCGCAAACCTGGAGCGATTGGTCTGGCCGCAAGCGTCATTGCGGCCAGCGAAGGCAACGCATCGGTTGACGTGGCTGTCGTGCGCACTGCGGGTTCCGACGGCACGGCTTCGATTCAATACAAGACAAATTCTGGTACGGCGGTCGCGGGTACGGACTTTCGATCGACAGCAGGCACGTTGACCTTCGCGCCTGGCGAAGTTCGCAAGTTGGTCTCGATCCCGCTACTGAATGACAGTGTGATCGAATCGCCTGAGTCGTTTAGTTTTGTGATTGAGAACCCGGGCGGAGGAGCTCAGTTGTTGGCTCCGCGCACAGCTACTATCACCGTGACTGACAACGATCTAGTGCTGCCTGACTACAGCAACTTCGCAACCGCCACAGGCATGCGCATCAACGGTTATGCTCGGTTGGCGTTCAACACTTTGCAACTGACGAACAATTTAGCCAATCGTCGCGGCTCGGCGTTCTACCGAACTTCGGTTCCTATTCAAACGGACACTTCGTTTCAGACTGCGTTTCAGTTTCGCACTACCGCGAGCGCCAGCGGAGGCAATGGCCTGGCATTTGTCATCCATAATGACAGCCGAGGTCCAGGAGTACTTGGTACTGGCGCCGCCGGCTTGGGCTATGCCGGCATACGCAACAGTCTGGCAGTGGCCTTCGACACAGTGCGAAGTGCGGTTGACGGTAGTGAGAATCGTTTATCCATCTACACTCAGGGCAATGTCAATTCACCATTAGCCTCTGCTAATGTCGACATCGACCTGAACTCGGGGCGCCCCAACTATGTGTGGGTTGATTACAACGGGGACAACGACTTACTGGCTGTGTATCTCTCGACAACCACAACCAAACCCACCGCTGCTGCGCTGACGACCAGCCTGGCACTTCGAAGCGTCGTCGGAACTCGCGCATACTTTGGATTTACCGCTGCCACAGGAACTCAGTTCCAAGCTCATCGCGTCTATAGTTGGCAGCTCAACTTCGAACGTCCCAAACCGCTGGGTGGTAACCCGCCACCTGCATCGCTCATCAACGAGCCACTTGTCAGCGGTCTGAACCTTCCGACCGCGGTTGACTTCGCCGATAGTGGACGAACCATGTATATCGCCCAGAAGCAAGGTCGTGTGGCGGTAGTGCGCGATGGGGTAACGCAGAGCCAACCGTTTATCGATCTTTCGGCCGAGGTTAATTCAGCCAGCGACCGCGGCCTCTTGGATATGAAGCTCCATCCGAATTTTCCGGCCACCCCGTACATGTATTTGTTGTATACGTACGATCCACCTGAGGTGAATCAACACGTTGGCAGTGGGCTTGCGGGACCTGATGGAGTGGGCAATCGAGCTGGACGATTGATACGTGTTACCGCTGATGCGTCGAGCAATTACTTGACGGTCGTGCCTGGCTCTCAGGTTGAGCTGCTGGGCAAGAATAGCACTTGGAATAACTTCAATGCGTTTGTAAATGGAACCGTTGACATTCAAGCTCCGCAAGGTGGCGTCGATTCCAATGGGCGCTATGTTCAAGACTTCATCAACAGCGATAGCGAATCACATTCAGTGGCGGGGCTGGCCTTTGCACCCGATGGCATGCTGCTGGTTTCGATAGGCGATGGCGCGTCCTACAACACGATGGATCCACGCGCCGTGCGTGTCCAGAGCCTGGATAGTTTGTCTGGTAAAATCCTGCGCATCAATCCTTTGAACGGCAGCGGACTGCCTGACAACCCGTTTTATGATGGTCAGCCTGATAGTAATCGCTCCAAAGTTTATCAGTACGGCTTACGCAATCCGTTTCGGTTTTCAGTGATTCCCGGAACCGGACAGATCATGGTGGGCGACGTCGGTTGGACTCAATGGGAAGAGATCAACGTCGGGACCGCTGGTATGAATTTTGGTTGGCCGTATTTTGAAGGCGCTAACGGGAACAACGCGCGAACGATTGGCTATCAAGATCTCCCGGAGGCGCAGGCCTTCTATGCATCGAGCCAGATTGTGACCGCACCGGTCTATGCCTTCAACCATGCAGCCGATGGCATGAACGCACTGATCATGGGCGCATTCTACAACGGCAATGCATACCCAGCCGAATATCGTTCCAGCATCTTTTTCAATGATCTGCAACAAGGAATCGTGCGTGTCGCGCGAGTAGAGGCGGGCGGCCAATTATCCAACATGCGAATCTTCGCCACGAACGCCTCCTACGTAGTCCAAATCACTCAGGGCCTCGATGGCAATCTATACTATGTAGACCTCGATGACGGCATTGTTGGCCGATGGAAATTTGTCTGAATCGATTCAAAGGTACTCAGACAAAATTTTTGGTCATTCGTTTTTTGTCTGATCGATGCGGATAAAAGCTAACCACGGAGACTTCTGAGTTCTCGTCAAGCGGTTTTGAGTGATTTTTGTTTAGGTTTGGAAAAATACTGGACGATCTCTGGAGTCTTGAGTTTGATGATCGCTTCGTAGCGTTGTGGATCATAGTTGGTGGAAGTCTTCCAGCAGCGAAATAGGATGCGTATCCATTTGTACGCAAGCTTGCGCAAGATGGCATGCCGCTTCATTCCTTTGGCCTTCCACATGCTGTAGAAGGCTTTACTCCAAGGGCACCACTTGGCGGCGGCGCTGGCGAACTCATGGAACGTCTGGAGCAGGTATTTGTTGCATGCATGCCTTCTGAAAACGGAGTGGCTATTGCCGCTTTGCTTGGTGACCGGAGCGATGCCGGTATAGCAGGCGACATCGTCGGCTTTACTGAACTTTTCACGGTCTGTGCCGAAGGCTGTAACCAAGCGTGGCGCAAGCGCCGCTCCAGCGCCTTTCAGCTCGCTAAACAGCGGAGCCTCTGGATGAGTGGCCATGATCTGCGCGATCTTGCTGTCGAGTTCAGCGATCGCTTCTTCTAAGGTACTTAGCTGTTGCGCAATCACTCTTGCCCTGAGCGAATTGCACTCCAAGATCACGACGTCCTTTGTGTACAACGGCGCATCTTTGATGGACTTGATCAAAGGATCTCGCTGTTCAGGTTTCTTGTAACCGAACTGCTCGAAGATGGCTTTCAGCGTGGCCGGATGTTGACGCTTGAACTCGCGTGGATCGGGCCATTTGGCCAAGAGTTTTAAAAGCAACGGGCAAGTGTAAAGTTTGCAATTTGCCAATAAAAGCAAAGCTGGGAAATAGCATTTGAGCAGATCCAGTAATTGCTGGCCCAAGCTTGTACGTTGTTCGACAAGGCTGCGTCGAGTTTGACACAGGCTATTGAGTAGTCTGGTCTGTTCATCATCAGGCTTCCATGGTTTTAATCCGCGATGACGCTCAAACAACAGTCGAGCAAGCAACGTAGCGTCTTGCTTGTCATTCTTAGATTTGGTGTTCTGAAAGCTCCCTCGATAGTTAGTCAACTGCTTGGGGTTGATAGGGTACAAGTAGACATTTTCTCGAAGCGTGAGCAGATTGATCAAAGCGCCCTTGGACTGCTCAAGCATGATGGCGATGGGGCGGCCGTTAGCTCGTAAAAGCAAATCAGACAGCCAGGCATCCACGGCCTCTAAGGAATGTTCGATGACTTTCAGAGTTTCTAACTTGCCATGTTCCGTCACGACAGCAATGTCATGCTTCTTGTCAGCCCAATCGATTCCAATGAAGAAAGCGAAATTAGACATATCCAACCTTTTGCGATAAAGTAAGAGAGCCAAAAAGGTCGAGCCCCCAGGTCAAGCAGAAACCTTATAGAGAGCCTGCTAAGCAACTTCTGAGCGATCCGTCACAGACCTGAGGAACCGGGGCGTTCGAAACTCTCCGTGAAGTCGTCAAAACGACAGGCACAGTGATTCGTAACGCCTCGGGTCGACTCGACCAACATACTCGAAAAAATGCGCGCCGGCTTTCTTTCGCAGCTCCCCTTCGTCGATGCCCTTGAGGGGCACTCCTCGGTTATCTGCTCAAAGCCGGGTGGTATTGGCTAAGCTATAAGGCACGGAGGGGAGAATGGGAGGGGCAGAGTAGATCGCGGAGAAGGAGCTGCGTGTTACTCGGCCATGGAGCGCCATTCGTCGGCGGTTAGGCGGTCGACGGCTGCGTCGTACTGAGCTTGGGCGGTGGCCGGGTCGGTCGGTTGCTTCGCACTGCGTTGCATCTGGAAGATGTAGTCGGCTAGCACTGAGGCCACAGCATGAATGGCTTCGTGTCGACACAGGCCTTGCTGCATCAGCCGCGGGATCGCCCTGACGACACTCGGCAGTTTCTCAGCTAACTGGTTTTCGACGACGGCATGCATGGCGGCATGCAGCAGTTCATTGGGCAGCTCAACACGAGCCTTCTGATGCCACCGCAGGCAAGCATCGATTCGCTCTTGCTCGTCAGCTGCCAACCAGACCGCTGGCTTCGGTGCCTTTTCAGGGTCGTACTTCAGCATGATGGCCACGCAGCCTTTAGCTACGAACTAATTGTTACGATCCAAACCGATTCGTTTCTCGCGAGCGCAACGACATCATCGCGAATCTCGTTCGGAACATAATAGCAAATTCGATCCAAGGGTGCAGCGATGACGGCGGTTCCGTTCGCTGTTTGTTCATATACGAACCAAAGCAGCGACGCGGGGTCGGCCGTGAGCGGGTTTGCGATTGATCAAGTGGACGACGGGGCGTTGCCCATTTTGAAAGATCTCCAGCCAGCTCTCGCGCTGACAGGCCTGCTCTCGAAGGGTAACGGCAGGCCGCAGATGCTCGTAAAGAGCTGTCGCGAGAGAGGAAGAGTAACAGCCATGCACGCCTTAAAGCTCTAGCAGAGCTTTCGCACCAAGAATCACTTGACCGATGGCGATGCCTTCATTTCGGTAGAGCGGTTCTTTGCAACCGGGTTCGCGTAGCCAGCCGCCGCTATGGTGCAGAGCGACGACTTCCCACTTCTCGTTGAAGACGGGTGAGCCGGACGAACCGGGCATGGTGTCGGTCAAATACTGGACGATGTTATCGTCGGAGTAAGTCACCAGGTTGTGGGTCAAAGCAATTTGCTTGGGACCGCCGCCAGGATGTTGAATGATGACGACTCTGTCTTCGCGGGCCACGCGCGCGCCACCCAAGAGAATCTTACCCCAGGTTGCATTCGCGTTGCCTTCAACTCGCACAACGGTCCAATCTTTCTCAGCGCTAGTGCCAAACCCTTCTTCAGGTACCAAGTTCACTCGCTGGATCGGTTTGTCGAGCCCCGTAACTGACTTTTCGAAATTGAATTCGGCTACCGCACGCTTCGCTACTTCGGATTCTGGTAGCACGTGATTATTGGTTATCAGCCAATTGCCGGCTACCAAGAACCCGGTGCCTGATTCGCCTTGTGCTGTGATAACTCTTGCAACTGAGCGAGCTCTTTGCAAGCCAAGCTCCAGAAAATCAATTGGTAACAGTGTACTGTGCTTGCCCATGATTCTTTCCAGCTCAGCGGGCCTATCCGATTTCCACTGCACATTATCACGAATATTCGTGGGTGACTCGACGCTCGGATGTTCGCCCGCCCAAGCTTGGCGTAGAGCCTGGGCTTGAATCGGATATTGCTTGGCCACCACTTCGATCAAGTTAGGCAAGCGAGCCTGCAGTCGCGCCTGATCAATAATCGAATGCCATATGGAACGCATGGGACCGTTGGCATCAACACTGCCCCAATCAAGCCCTGTATCCTTGGCGACGGTTTTGGACAGGTTCTTTTCGTCATAGACATCCAACAGAATTTCTCGCATCTGTGAATGGCCAGGCGTCCATTTTGGTATCTGCATTTGGTCTCTACGCTGATGTTTACGAAGATTGATTGCGCATGTCGCTGAGCAGGCGACTACTTTGCGATTGACTCAGGCGACGGTTCGGTTATTGAGTCTGCTTCAGTTGTGATCGGTTGCGGCCATAACTCCCGGGCCTTAGCGAAGAGTGCCTGTGCTTCATCCGGTTTGCCTTCATCCATCTTTTGTTGACCGAGCGCCCGTTGCACCAGTGCGAGTTGGACTCCATAAGCAAATTTTTCAGTCGGTCCATTGTTCTCGGCGTTCATCAGTTGGTTCGCGGCAAACTGATGCAGGTCGGGCCGAGGTTGAGTTCTGCGCCATCGCTCACTTTTCGTTTGTTCATCGGGGTTCATGGGGATGAGTAGTACCTTAGAAAACTTTGGGTAGGCGAGCCATTCTTGATTGGGGCTCAAGAAAGGACTCCTGCCCCCCACTGGGACTTCCGTCAGTTTGCGCAGCCACTGCCCTGTGCGTGCATCCCACACGTGAGCCGTCTGATCGTCGGAGACAGTGACTATTTGTAGGCCATCTTGAGAGAATGCAACACGCGATACCCATGAAGTGTGTCCTTTCAGTTCTCGCAGCGACTGCCCGGTGCGTGTATCCCACACTCGAGCCGTCAGGTCACCCGAGCCGGTGACTATTTGTAGGCCATCTGGAGAGAATGCAACTCTCGAAACATACTCAGTGTGTCCTTTCAGTTCTCGCAGCGACTGTCCAGTGCGTGCATCCCACACCCGCGCCGTCCGGTCGTTAGAGCCGGTGACTATTTGTTGGCTATTCGGAGAAAAGGCAACACTCGTGACCGGCTCAGTGTGTCCTTTCAGTTCGTGGAGCGACTGAGCGGTGCGTGCATCCCACACACGAGCCGTGTTGTCGTTAGAGCCGGTGACTATTTGTTGGCCATCTGAAGAGAATGCAGCAATCGAGACCTGTTCAGTGTGCCCGTGCAGTTCGCGCAGCGATTGCCCGGTGCGGGCAACCCATACCCGAGCTGTCTGGTCGTCAGCGCCGGTGACTATTTGTTGGCCATCTGGAGAGAATGCAACACTCGAAACCCGCCCAGTGTGTCCTTTCAGTTCGAGCAGCGATTGCCCAGTGCGTGTATCCCACACCCGCGCCGTGTGGTCGCCCGCGCCGGTTACTATTTGTTGGCCATCCGGAGATAATGCTACACTCGAAACCGGAGAAGTGTGCCTTTTCAGTTCGCGTATCGACTGCCCTGTGCGTGCATCCCATACTCGCGCCGTCCGGTCATCAGAGCCAGTGACTATTTGTTGGCCATCGGGAGAGAACGCAACACTCGCAACCGCCTCAGTGTGTCCTTTCAATTCGTGCAGCGACTGTCCATTGCGTGCATCCCATACCCGCGCCGTGCTGTCCACAGAGCCGGTAACTATTTGTTGGCCATCTGGAGAAAATGCAACACTCGAAACCCACTTAGTGTGTCCTTTCAGTTCAATCAGCGACTGTTCAGTGCGCGCATTCCATACCCGCGCTGAGTTGTCGCCCGCGCCGGTGACTATTTGTTGACCATCTGGCGAAAACGCAACACTCGAAAGCCACTTGGTGTGTCCTTTCAGTTCGCATAGCGACTGGCCTGTGCGTGCATCCCATACCCGAGCCGTGCGGTCGCCCGAGCCGGTGACTATTCGTTGGCCATCGGGAGAGAATGCAACACTCGAAATCCACAAAGTGTGTCCTTTCAGTTCGCGCAGCGATTTCCCTGTGCGTGTATCCCACACCCGAGCCGTCAGGTCACGCGAGCCGGTGACTACTTGTTGGCCATTTGGAGAGAATGCAACACTCGAAACCTGCTTAGTGTGCCCTTTCAATTCGTGTTGTGACTGCCCTGTGCGTGCATCCCACACCCGAGCCGACTGGTCTTCAGAGCCGGTGACTAATTGTTGGCCATCTGGAGAGAATGCAACACTCGAAACTGCCGAAGTATGTCCTTTTAGTCTGCGCAACGGTTGCCCGGTACGTGCATCCCAAATCCGAACCGTCCGGTCCCAAGAACCGGTAACTATTTGTTCGCCATCCGGCGAGAAGGCAACACTCGAAACCATCAAAGAGTGTCCATTCAGTTCGCGCAGCGATTGTCCTGAGCGTGCATCCCATACCCGAGCCGTCCCGTCTTCAGCGCCGGTGACTATTTGCTGACCATTCGGAGAGAATGCAACACTCGAAACCCGCTGGGTGTGTGCTTTCAGTTCGCGCAGCAACTGCCCTGACCGCGCATCCCACACCCGAGCCGTCTGGTCGTCACAGCCGGTGACTATTTGTTGGCCGTCTGGCGAAAACGTAACACTCGAAACCGCTCCAGAATGTCCATTCAGTTCGCGCAGCAACTGCCCTGACCGCGTATCCCATATGCGAGCCGTGTTGTCGCCCGACCCAGTGACTATTTGTCGGCCATCTGGTGAGAATGTAACACTCGAAACCCACAAAGTGTGCCCTTTAAGTTCTCTCAGCGACTGCCCGGTGCGCGCGTCCCACACCCGCGCCGTCCGGTCGCCCGAGCCGGTAACTATTTGTTGGCCATCTGGCGAGAATGCAACACTCGAAACTCGCTCAGTGTGTCCTTCCAATTCGCGCAACAACTGTCCTGTGCGTGCATTCCACACTCGCGCCGTCCGGTCGTCCGAGCCGGTAACTATTTGTTGGCCATCTGGCGAGAATGCAACACTCGAAACTACGGCGTCACCGTAAATCGCAAACAATGCGCCGTCCATTTCGCTGCGTAGTTCATGCCAGACGAAACAGCCTTTACGATGAATTGGTTTAATGCTGTCGAGCAAGCTATCGGCAGCTTCCATTTCATTATGTTCAATTGCATCAC
The DNA here is from genome assembly GCA_037367405.1 of Ottelia alismoides. Taxonomy (NCBI): domain Eukaryota; kingdom Viridiplantae; phylum Streptophyta; class Magnoliopsida; order Alismatales; family Hydrocharitaceae; genus Ottelia; species Ottelia alismoides. The sequence continues at coordinate 18,862 of JAZKJV010006476.1, forward strand.
CAGCCTCACGCAACTTTGCCAAGTCCAAGAGGCGATCGGATTCTTCAAGCTGAAGCTGCACTTCTAGCTTTTGCCGCTGCGATTGCCGCTGAAAGTGCATAGCCCCAAAAGCAAAGCAAACGGCTACAAGGAGTAGACCAATCGCAAGAAACGTAGCTTTTTGGCTTTGCGCTCGTAGCGATCTCTCTCTCGCAGCTTGTTGTTCTGCTTCCCGGCGACGTTTTTCGGATTCTTCGGCCGCGGATTTAGCTGCAGTCAATTCGCGGTTTCGTGCGAGATCGTCACGCTGCTTACTTTCGTTCAAAAACAATCGCATTTGAGGTGAAATAGTAATGCCAAGGCGGGGAAACTCAGCTTCGGACAAACGCAGCACTTCTTCCAGTCGCCGACCTCGCCAGCAATAAGCGTCATCAATCTCGGCGGGCTTCGCATCTGTGGCCGTCCGGCGGGAATGCCATTCAGCCACATCGTCGGATAAGCGATGAGCCAGATACAAAGTTTCGCGTGCGTCTTCGATCCACTTATTGAAGCGTGGCCACTTATCAATCAGTGCCTCATGAGGCAATTCGAACGCACGCAGGCTTTCTCCAGTCGCTTCGGAATCTCGCGAGACTAGGACTTTGTCCTTGTCGATCAGTTCGGTAACGACGGCTTGATCCTCTGCGGGAATGTCGGAAAGACGTCCCTGGCGAGATATCGCCGGTGTTTTGGGATCCGCCGCAACTTGCACAGTCTGCAAGAAGATACGCCGAATCTGCTCTTCACCGCGCATTTGACACAATTCATCCATCTTATTGGCTAGCGCACCGAGCACACCCCCTAACTGATTGTAGGTGGCTATGCTCAGCTTGCGACCGATGGACAAATCTGGCTCAGCCTGCCAGAGTTGTCGTAACAAATCCTGCATCAGTGGCAACATGCCATTGCGTCCAACCACCTTTTCGACAATGTCATTGACGACTTGGGCGTCCATCTGTACACCATGGTCGTATGCGGGACGCAATATTGCTTCATGTAGCTCATCTGGTCGAAGAGGATAAGCGCGAACTGGCTTGTCGTCGGTGAACCGGCACAACTCCGGGTAGCGACCAATGACTCCCAGAAAGTCATCACGCATGCCGATGATCACTCGCATGTTAGCAGGTGCCGTCTCCGCAAACTGAACCAGTGATGCAATGAATTCATCTCTGCCCACTTGGACGGCCAGCGAATCCGCGGCCAGCGTGCGTTCGAACTGATCCAGGACGATCAGCAACGGTCTTTCGCTGTCGGCCGCTTGTTCTTGAGCAATCCGACTAAAGAGATTGCGATCCGGTTTTCGAAATTTGCTTGCTCGCTGTTGATCCCAGAATTGCACCAGCGCAGCATACATGCCTTCAAAGGGATCGACGTCCGGCCGAATGAGTAATGTGGAACTCTCATCATGAGCCAATTTCCATTGTGGAATAACGCCCGCCGCTAAAACCGATGACTTGCCGCTACCAGACGCTCCTATGACTAAGAACAAAGGCGAAGTCGCAATGCGTTTGAAAATCTCAGCCGTCAGCGCTTCGCGACCATAGAAACAATCGGGTGATTGAAATGGTCGCATTCCGGGATAAGGACAACGAGCGATGAATTTGTCGGAAACATGCTCGTCCCAGACTTTCCCAGGAATATCGACGAAACTCATCAACAAACGCCGCAGGTCATCCGCAAACATTTCTCGCTGTCTAGAGACGGACTCAACTAATTGGTTCAAAGCCGATGGTTCAGCCTGGCAGACGGCCCTGTACATTCGCTCGCGAGCGGTGCCCTCAAAACTACTCCACCGAATGTCGCACTCGGACAACAGGTTGCGGAGTTGAACATCATCGTCCATTAATTCGACGATTGCGTCCGCAAGAGCTCGGGCTGCTTGTCCCTTCGTCATCGTGTCATCTCGGGGTTATGAACGACTATGTGCAGATGAATTGCGACTATTTTGAGTGAGTCATTCTACCACTGGCTGCTGCGAAAGGTGCGATGGCCTTAACAATATATATATATGTAAGGCAGGTCTCCAGACTCGTCCACCCAGTAGATGCAACGGCCTGTTGAGTGCAACGGCCTGTTGAGATTGATACCCGCGTTTTGTGGATCACGAATGCTTTACATGTAAATTATTCGCGCACTGATTCTATTTCAAAAATAATGGAACCGCGTTGAATGCACTGACACACCGTCGTACAGGAAAACGTCCCTGATTGTGACGTTGTTATCCACCGTAACTTCAACCTTGGCGTTTCCCGCTGGAATCTCGGCAGGCTCTGCTAAAATGGCATGCGAAGGGCCGACTTGTGCAAGTGCGTACCGCGAGTCGCCCACGATTAAACGCAGATTGACTTTCGCCGAGTAGCGTTGCCGTTCCATGATTGATCAACTCCGTGCCAAAGCAGCGAGGTATTGTCGCAACCGTAGCCAAATGCCAAACTTTGAGGCTAGACTGGGGTCTGGCCAAGATGGAATCGTCTGGACTGTTGCAGACGAAACCTCAGCCATTAAGGTATTCGATCGGGAGATGGCCTTCAACCGAGAGTATGCCTGCTATCGGATCTTGAAGGAAGAGGGTATCAACAAGGTTCGGCAATTCAATGTCCCAGAAATGCTGGACCACGACGATGAACTATGGGTCATACAGATGACAATCGTCCAGCCGCCCTATATTCTCGACTTTGGTAAAGCATACGTGTATGAAACCCGACGACATACTCCTGAATCGCTTGCGGATTACGATGAGCTGATGACAGAGAACTTCACGCCCGAACAGATCGAGGAAATCGAGCTAGCGCTAGCACGCTTGAAACGCTTCGGTATCTATTACTTCGACGTCCGGCCGGGGAACATCAACTGCGATGGGCTGAAGTATTAGCGGGCGAGAGCCGCATCCAAAGTAACGAAGCAGATACTTTACATGTAAGGTATTTTTGGCTGGCCGGCAAGAATTGCATGGGATGGGCCACCTAAGCATTGCTGGACGCTCGGAGGGAGGGGGAAATGAGACCTGACCCCGTTTATTCATTACCTGGCTCTTCGTTGGGCGAATTGCCTTAGCTCCACTCCATTCGGCTACTCCACTCCATTCGGCACAGTGCCGACAGCGGTCTGCGGATTTTTAACCAGGAGGGATTCTGCAGGGCTCAGGCAAGAGACGCGAGGAAATACTTTATGTGTAAAGTAATTTTATTTCCGTCAATTTTTAGTCAGATCGCCGCTGACTGGACGGAAGAGAAGTGGGCGAGGAGGGACTCGAACCCCCGACATCTACTTTGTAAGCGACGATAACCCAGCAAAAAAACTTGTTTTTCCAGCGGTTTTTGGTGCCAGCACCCGCGCCGGATGGGTTAAAACGTGTCAAAAAGGGCTGGCCGGTGCCAGAACGGTGCCAAAATGCCCTGGGTCATTGCTAGCCGGCAGGCAGTCGGGGCTATCAATTCATATTGACTAAATTACAGGTGATAGTAAAATTAGTCCATCGACTAATTTTACACCATCACGTAAAGGATGTGAATTATGAAGCCCACCCCAACATTCACCAATCCCTACAGACCCGGCGCCGGTCACATGCCTACCTACTTGGCTGGCAGAGAAGACGAGCGCACTCGCTTTTCGAAGCTCCTTCAGCAGACTGTGATACTAGAAAATCTTATCCTTACAGGGCTGCGTGGTTTGGGCAAAACGGTTTTACTTGAAACGCTGAAGCCACTTGCGATTGATGCCAGATGGCTGTGGGTTGGCACCGATTTGTCAGAAGCTTCGAGCTTAACTGAAGAGCGGGTTGCGGTCGGCTGTTGACCGATATTGCAGCCGTGACTGCTAATCTCACCGTTGGCCAAGAGCAAACTTCGACGATAGGTTATCTTCCGAAGACTGATAAAATCGACGTCAAGTTAAACTACGATACGCTGTGGTCCATTTACCAAGCAACGCCCGGCCTTGTGTCGGATAAGCTGAAGTACGTGTTGGAGCTCATATGGCAAGCGATCGCGTTTAACGTAACCGATTGTCGAGGGATCATTTTTGCGTACGACGAAGCTCAGAACATGACGGATCACAATGGCGATCATGAATTTCCGCTCTCCCTCATGCTTGATGTTTTCCAGTCACTCCAGCGAAAACAGATACCGTTCATGCTTGTCTTTGCTGGGCTTCCAACCTTATTCCCAAAGCTTGTGGATGCAAGGACGTACGCTGAGCGCATGTTCCACGTTATGACCTTGGACAAACTCGACGACAAAGAACGGAGAGACGCGATACTGAAGCCGATCGAAGACTCGAAGTGTCCTGTCAAGTTTACAAAAACAGGAGTGGATTCGATCGCAGAAACGTCTGGAGGGTATCCGTACTTTATCCAATTCATTTGTCGGGAAGCATACGATACGTATCTTCAGGGAATCAAACAGGTGTCTATCGTCGACATTAGCCGAAACTGGATGCAGACTTTTTTATGGGTCGGTGGTCCAAGATCACCGACAGGCAAAGGGAGTTGCTATATGCAATTGCGTGCCTTCCTAACGCTAACTTCGAATTTACCGTTCAAGATGTTGCCGCGTCCTCAAAGGAAAACCTTGAACGTGCGTTCAGTTGCAGTCAAACAAGCCAGACGTTCACTAAACTCATAGCGGCCGGTCTGCTTTTCAAAAATAGACACGGCAGGTATTCATTCGCGGTGCCAATGCTCCAAGAGTTTATTCTTCGGCAATTTCAATTTTAGTTGAAGAATCGTATCCTCCGACGTTTGAAGATACCTCCGACGTTTGAAGATAATTGATGCTTGGGCTTTTGGCTGAATCGATTTTCTTAATTTGCGATTCAACAAAAGCACGCAATTCACGTTCAACTTCGTCGACTGGGATCACGGCGTGCCGCTTAAGCTCGCTTGAAAAACTAAGTTTGTTTAGTAGCCTGCGAGCCTTCTCATAGGCTCGCACTTGCTCAGCAATGACTCCTTCTCTGTTTCGAAAAACTCGATTCCCACTTGGTGCGGCAAAAACAGTTGATTTCGAAATGCTTCCAGAACTTTCAAAAGCTGAGCCACGGTTTTTTGGCTCAAACGGTAGCAATCGAGTAGAGCATTTGTGTCCAGGACGATCCGACCAAACGCTTCTGGTCTCCTCGAAACTTAAAGGGAAATATCCCGCATAGTCACGACGCATTCCGGTCTGTGTTTTCGCAGGTTTGAAATATTTGAGCGAGCCAGTAATTTAAGTCTCTCACAGACTTCTGTCAAAGGAAGCGGCGACTGGAAGTCCGGAAGGCTGCTTCGATCAAGTGTTCCCTGTGCTGATCAAGATGGCCGTACCTTTGAGCGACCAAGCGAGTATCGGTATGGCCCATGAGCACCGATACAGTAGCGATCGGCACGCCAGCCAATAACGCTTCGGTCGCCATGGTATGACGGTAGGCACAGACAACCAGGTTTTTCGGTAGCTTCAGCTCTTGCGAAGCCTTCTAATCCGCTGTGCGACGGTATCTTTCTGCCATTGATGGCCATCGCATGGGTAAACAGATAAGGCGATCGACTTCTTGGCTGTGACATCAAAATCCGTGTCAACGTTTGCAGGCAGGGCGAGAGATACACCACGAGCATTCTTGCCGGTCTTGTGTTCGTCAGCTGCGAATACCCAAGCGCTGTAGTCAGGCAAAACGTGGTCGCGCGTTACTTCGCGGATCTGCTGTGGTCGAGCTCCACACTTCGAAGCGATAAGGTACTGCGCAAAGGTTCGATCGTCCTGAAGCCTCAGCATTTCTCGCACAAGCAGCTCGTGGCCTTCGTGCGCGACGGTCACCACCCGCGGTGCACCTTCAGGAACGGAGAAACTAAACAGCGGGTTTCGGCTGATTCTGCCAGTACCGTGAGCCCATCGGTAAACCCGCTTGATGGCGCTAGCCGCATCCCGACGCGTCGATTGTGCCCAGCACTTCGATGGCCCGCGCGTACCGTTCTTGCGCCGCCGGCCAGGCTTTGGCTCTGCCAGCCACCTGGCCACGAGCCCCGGAGTTATCTCGAGTGCGCCCAGTCCGTCAGCAGCGGGCAGGAAAGCCGCGATATAGCCGCCTACCGCGTCGAACTTGGAAGAGGTGAGTAAGCTTTCATGTTCCTGCAGCCAAGCCTCCGCCAGTACCGCAAAGGGCGATCGATCGTTGATCGACTTGACCGCCAACATTTGATTCCAGAGTGTGAACGCGGTTTCCTCATCCGGATCCAAACGGTTGAAACGTCCGGCCGCGTCTTTCACGTACCAACAGCTATGGGTTTTACGCTAGAAGGCTTTCGCATGGTGCCCATTCTTTTGATTTGGCACCGGGACACCACTGGTCACAGAGTTTGGCTTTGGTGCCAAGTTGGTGCCAAGATTTTTGGGCACCGGAGAAACCTTGCGCATTTCCAAGGCTTTTTAGTGGGCGAGGAGGGACTCGAACCCCCGACATCTACTTTGTAAGAGTAGCGCTCTAACCAACTGAGCTACTCGCCCGATTTTGTTTTGTGCGGTGGTGGACTTCGAGGCTAAGGTAACGCTCGAAGTCGTGTGCGTTTGGGTAGCGAGTCTCGGAGAGACTCGCCTACGTGAGCCGACCAAATTCGGCCGACTGAGTGGGGCCGGTTTAGCCGTGGGCTAGCTGACGGGTGCGGCGGGCTCGGCGTTCGGCTCGCAGGCGGCTGCGGCGGCGAACCTCGCTGGGCTTCTCGTAATACTCGCGACGACGCATTTCCTTCTTGATGCCGCTGCGTTCCACAAGCTTGCGGAAACGACGTACGGCTTCTTGTATCGTTTCCCGGTCACGGACAATCAGTTTGACCATCTAGTCCTCCAAAAGGTTCTCAAAAATCCCGTTTATGACACCAGTAAAATATCCCACTTCTGCCTGTGAGAGTCCCGTAGTTTAACGATGAGCACCGCTCACGTCTAGGGCAGGCCAAGCGTTCCTGCTATATTCATTTCTATGCACGAAAAACCTACTCAAATACCCAACTTCGACCTGCCCGGCGGACTCCTGCCCGCCATCGCTCAAGATGCCACCACGGGCCAGGTCCTCATGCTCGCTTGGATGAACCGCGAAGCCTTCGAGGAAACTCTCCAAACCGGTATGGCTACCTACTTCAGCCGCAGCCGTGGCAAACTTTGGCGAAAAGGCGAAGAAAGCGGCCATCGACAAAAAGTTCTGCAGGTCCGCACCGATTGCGACGCCGATACCATCCTGCTCTCCGTCCAGCAAACCGGCGCCGCTTGCCACGAAGGCTACGCCACTTGCTTCTTTCGCACTCTCCATACCGACGGTTCCGTAACGCTCAACCAAGAACGGTTGGTCGATCCGGTGAGCGTTTACGGCGCGAAAAGCCACTCTGACAAAAAATGAAGTGACAAAAATTTAGAAATGCTAGCTGGGCTGCCGATTGGTGGTTTACGCAAGATGCGGTAATGGGGCCCTGGTGCATGGAGCGCGGCGGTCTCGCAGTAACCGATGGCACGATCAGCCACGACTGCGACTTTGCCGGGACCCAACGTTTCACCCAACGTTTTCATGGTTCAGCTCCGGCATACTTGCTTTCCTCGAGTATGCCTTTTCGCACCCAAGGCACACCCGTCATGATGAGCTCTGATTCGATTAGCGTCGTTCTCTCCGTCGAAAACGCTCAGAGCTGGTTGGCGGGCGACTTGAACGCGCTGATCGATTGCATGGCCGACCTCTCCAGTCGCTTTGAGATCATCGTCGTCGATAACGCTTCACGCGATTTCACCATCGAGATCCTCGAGGATATGCATGCCCGCTTTCCTCAAGTTCGCTATCGACGCTTCGCGCAGCATCGATCGAGCGAAGAAGCGGTCCAGGTGGGCATGTCGATGGCAGCCGGTGAGTTCATCTTCTCAACTGCTCCGGCTACGCGCATCGATATCGGCGAATTGCGTCGCCTGTGGAATCTACGCGTCGACCCACGCTTGCTGGTTGCCCGCTCCCGCACCACAGCGCGCAGGGTCGATGCGGGGCTGATCAATCGCCTCTCTCAATGGGCTCAGCGCTTGACCAATCAAAGCGAACCGATGGAACCGGCCATCGAATCCTTCGGCGGTTTGCAAATGATTCGTCGCGAAGCCATGCAGAAGCTGCAGCCCCTCGCAAGCCGACGCAGCCATCGCTTCCATGCATCGCGATGCCAAGCTAGAGATCTCCCACATCTCGCATCAACAGTTGGCTTCACCAAAACTGGTGGAAGCTCGTCGCAGTCGCACTGAAGTCCGACAAAATATTTAGTGACAGAAAATTTTCTAGTGCCCAGAGAGAACCTCGAGCACTAAATCCTTGGGCACGCCCGCGACTAGTTCGACATGGCCCATGCGATCGGGCAGAATGAAACGCAAGGTTCCGTGGTGCACTTTCTTGTCGTGTTGCATGAGCGACCACAAGCGAGCCGGGTCATGGCCTTTGCCTTGGACCGGTAAACGCAAATTCTCCAGCAGCGCACTTTGACGCTCGACGAACGCGGTGTCGACGCGACCCAGCATGCGTGCGCAAACTGCGGCCATGTGCATGCCAATCGCAACCGCTTCGCCGTGCAAGTAAGTGCCATAGCCTGCATCGGCCTCGAGCGCATGCGCGAAGGTGTGACCATAGTTGAGTATGGCCCGCAAGCCGGTCGTCTCACGCTCGTCGAGCGCCACGACATCGGCTTTCGCTTGGCATGACTCCGCCACAATATGCGTTACCGGGCCAGCATCTTTAGCCAGGATAGCCGCGCTGTGCTGCTCGAGATATTCGAATAGATCGGGTTTGGCGATGACGCCGTACTTGACCACTTCCGCCAGGCCAGAGACGTATTCGCGTTCTGGCAACGTGTTCAATGTGTCCATATCGATGACCACAAGCGAAGGTTGCCAAAAACAACCGACCATGTTTTTGGCTGTTGGAAGATTAACGCCCGTCTTGCCACCGACGCTGGAATCAACCTGGCTGAGCAGTGTCGTCGGAACTTGGACCAGCGGCAGCCCGCGCGCGAAAGTCGCTGCGATGAAACCGGCCAGGTCGCCCACTACGCCGCCGCCCACGGCGATCACTGCCGAGCCGCGATCGGTGCGCTCGGTCAACATGGCTTGCCACAATCTTGTGGCTTCTTCGATCGACTTGCTGCCTTCACCCGATGGCACAGAGAGCAGCGAAGTTCGATAACCGGCAGTGATGAGATTGCTCGAAAGCGTTTGTGCGATCTGGTTCAGCTTTTCGTCGACGATCAGCACCGCGTGCTGACAGCGACCAATACAACCAGGCAACCATTCGGGCAGCGCGGCTAAGAGCTGTTGACCAATGTGAATTTGGTAACTGCGTTCTGCCAGCGGCACGTTCACCGTAATCAAAGCAAACCTCGTTGGGCTATCAGACTAAAGATTTGAGAACGAAAAATGGTTCAGCGCGCAGCCTTTTCTTCGGCCGCGCTGGAGCGAATATAGTTGGGCGCGAGTTCATCGGCCGTGACCGCCTGGCCTTGAGCCAAGCCGAGCAGGCCCAAGCGGCCGACTTGTTCGGCCAGCGGTTGCCACAAGGATGAGTCAGCTATATGGCATTGCGAGATATCCAGCCCTGGATAGGACTGGATGGCAGCGCCGCTGATCCACAGTGGCAAAGAACGGTTCACTGCATCCGTGCCATCCATGGTCGCTGACCATGGATCCGACAGCCACTTATCAGCGTTGACGACTGCGGCAGGCGCAACACAGGTCGCTTGACCGGCATCGACTAGCCAGCAACTCGTAAAGACTTGCTTGCGAAAGGCGTTTATGGCTGTGACCAGGCGATACTGGTGTGGCATTTCCAATGCCGGCGTGGCTGGTTGATTCGGTAACGCGCAGAGCGATGGCTGCCAAAGTGTCGACGGGAACAACCGGAATGTTGTGCACCCAAGCCAGCATCTTGGCAGTGGCCAGACCCACGCGTAGACCGGTGAACGAGCCGGGCCTTGAGTGACGCTGAGACTGTTCAGCTGAGCCGGCTTGATTTGGCGCGGTCGCGCAGCAGATTCTGGATGGTCGGTGCCAGAGAGCGCACGCTGCCCTGGTTGGCTGGCAGGATCGCTTGGGCACAGAATTCCCCATTCGCTGGACCATCGGGGGCGTCATGGTAGCGAAAGAGGGCAGCGCTACCACCCAGACCGGAGATTCGATGGCCAGGTGCCAGTGGGAAGACATGTTGGTAGTGGTTGGCTTGTTTATAGCGTTACAGGCTGATTAGGTTCTTGGGCCTCGTGCGGTTCTCGCAGAATTTTTACATAGTGGCATCGTCGAAAAAGCTAAATCTACTATGTTCCGCGACGAAGTGTTTTCGTAGCACCCTAAATGGGCGTTACCGGCTATCTTCCGAGTGTACAGTGTTAGAGTTACGTAGGACATTGGCCATTAAGTAGCTAACAGCGAATTTCTGAGACGCAGCTCGCCTCGGCAGCGTTCCTTTTTGCCGTTAGACGATAGAATACTGCCATTTGGCAGACCGCTCACCGCAGATCAAGAGACCCATAGTGCGCCAAGCGTTGATTAGTGACATTCACAGCAATCTCGAAGCGCTGACCACAGTGCTGGGCGGACATTGCAAAGCAAAAGATCGATCGCATCGTCTGCTTGGGTGATATCGTTGGCTACGGCCCAAACCCATGCGAATGCTTGGATTTGATTATCGACAAGGCTGACTTGACGATCTTGGGTAATCACGATCAAGCCGCGCTGTTCGACCCTGATGGATTCAATCCAGTTGCCCTGAAAGCCATCTACTGGACGCGCGACGTGCTGGACCATGCACCGGGCCGAGCCAGCGTCGTCAATCGCCGTTGGGATTTTTTGAGCGAGTTGCCGAAGAAACGCCAAGAAGGCGACATCCTGTTCGTGCACGGGTCGCCGCGCGATCCTACGAACGAATACGTTTTCCCCGAAACGATCTACGATCAGAACCGCATGAAGATTCTGTTCGATCAGATTAAGCATCTGAGCTTCCAAGGTCATACGCACATGCCGGGCGTGTTCACGACCGATGGCGAGTTCGTATCGCCCGAAGAATGCAACTACAAGTATCAGTACGGCGACGAAAAGATCATGGTCAACGTCGGCTCGGTGGGACAACCCCGCGACGAAGATCCGCGCGCTTGTTACGTGGTCCTGGACGATCGCAAACAAGAGATCGAATTCCGGCGACTGGAATACGACTTGGAAAGCACGATTCAAAAGATCTACGATATCCCAGACTTGGACGACATGCTGGGAGATCGTCTGCGTGGTGGCCGCTGATTTCGACATGGGGGCGAGGTCAGCGCACGGCCGATGCCCCCAACAGTCTGACAGAAGCAGCTTAGTCCGCCGTCGGCCTCGTGCCGGCGGAGACACGACTGATAGCTACCACACGAAGGCCTCAAGCCTACCTCTTCGCTTCCAGTCCTTGTGAAGGCCTTCGACCCGGTTTCCACTGTCGGCGGCTCGGTTGAAACGCTGCTGCATCATACAGATAATCTCTCGCCGCCAAAGACCAGCACGATTCTGAGTGATTGGTGCTGCCAGTTCATGCTCCCGCCGGCACAAGCCGACGGTGAGCTATGTCGGTTGGTTTTTGGTCGGTTCGCTCTTTTCTGCAACGGCTAACTTTCTGGCAGCCAGCGCTTCGCTGCGCCAGTGGGCGCACCTTGAGTAGCGCAGTGGTTAACAGGCCCAGGCCATATCCGACCAGCAGTGTGCCGATCAGCAGGGCTGCCAAGGGCGGTTCGATGGTCCACACCAGCAAGGTTGGTCTTCACTGGTGACCAATTCTGAAAGATCACCAGCAGCGCTGCCAACAGCAATACAATGGCTGTCGCCAGTTTTGCTTGTCGCATTCTCATACCTCGAATTCAAGTAACAAAAGCTTTGTTTCAATCGACGCGCTAACACCAGCCGGACGAGAAACCACGCGACAAAAATACTCTGTCGCCCAATCTCTTGTTGGCTCATTGCCTTTTGTCAGCTCATGGCCCATTCAATATCGACAAAGGTCATTTCGTGGGGACGGATCGCAATCGAGGTCGTATCGCCTTCGACGGTGAGTTTGGCGATGCGATTGCCGACATAGTCTACTCGATGTGCTTCGCGCACTTCGCGGAGGGTACCGATGCGAGCTGTGACACTTTTACCAGCTAGCTCTGACACATGTACCCGAATCCCTGCACAGTTGCCAGCTTCATCAGCCAACGGTGCATACAGCTGCATCAGCACATTCTTGGCATCAATGTGCATGAGCCACGTCGCCGCGCCAGCAGCAGCGGTCGAAGCATTGACGCTTTGTAGTGGGATGGCATGAGCCGGTGGCCAAACTGCAGGGCGGCGATGCTGGCGTTGGGCAAATCCGATGCCGATCTTGCGACGTAGTTGGCCAGTTGATCCATTGCCTAGCAACGTTTCCATGAAGCGTTCTTCGACGCGATGGTGGAATGGCAAACCTGCTGTTAAAAGATAAGTGCGATACTCGACGTCATCGATTTCGATCCACTCGGTCGCAATCGCTTTGCCCGATGGGAACGACTGTCGCGATGAACAACTGCGCGTGCTTACGATCCCCGCCTCACTCGGCCAGGCTGTGCGCAGTACGTAAGCCGATGACCATGGTGAACCTGATAGTTTCGTGAGCGCCGATAGTTTTACGTCGACGGTCAATACGCGGTGACCACGTAACAGTTCATAGTCGATCTCAAAACTGGCTGTGGGTTCATTGCCGAGCAAGCACTTGCCGCTGGCGCGTACCAGTCCGCGGACTGGTGAGTTCTCGAGCGTGCGCACTTGAGTAACTTGCATCTGCGAATACTCGACGCCAGCGCTGGTTCGCTCGCGCCTGGCCAGTTGCATGCTCAAACGATTGCCGCGTTTACCTGGCGCGTGCAAGCTACGCAGGGGCGCCTGTTGCGCGGATCGATTTGAATCTCCATAAAGTCGTTGACCAGCAGGCCATCGCCTTGTACCAAAGTCTGTTCGCGTTTGCGCGAGGGGGAGCTGGCCGACTGCATCGATACAGGCAACATGCCAAAACATGGCAAGTCGATCATCGATAGTCGTTCCTGGCTGTCGCAACCGGTGGCGTACAACCAACTGCCACCTGCGGCTGCGTTTGGAAGTTTGGCAGCTTCCACTGCGTTTGGAAGTTTGACAACTTCCACTACGGGTGATAACTGGCTATCGCTGCGTAGACTCAATCGCTGCGGAGCGCTGCATGGATTGGTGAGCAAGTAGCCTGTTGGCCTGGCCGCCGAACTGCCTACGATTGGTTTGTGTCCCGCCGCGCGAGCCAGCCTGGCATCGAGTCTCGTTTGCAGGTCATTGAGTTGCGTGTCGATCGATTCCACTTGAGTCAACGCATCGTTTGGGTTGTCCAGCAATGCATCGACGCGATCGATCAAAACAACTAACTCACTGTCCAGGGTGTCCAGTTCGACTGCTTGCGGCCCACGCTCGGCGACAGCGGTGATACGATTCGGATCTTCGCCCTCGACAGTGGGCGCAGGTTTGGATCGCTGATGAAAGTTCTCGAGTTGATAACTGAGATTCAATACGTTTCGCAACTGCTGGAGGCTGGCCGACAACCGATGGTAAGCCACGGTGGCATCGATAAAGCTGTCCAAGTTCGAGCCCGCTGCGGCAGCCCAATCGTAGACGAATTTACGTCCTGGCAATGAATCTTGATGATAGGGCTGGTCGGTCTTTTCAAAGAAGTCGTCGATGTTTTGCCAACGTCCCAAGGCCGGCGTGCGGCGCACGACGCGTTCGAGCAATTCGAAGAAGTTCGAGTATTGATTGGGCCAGTGGGCCATCATGAACACGGGCACATGTTGATGATCGAGGGCATCTGCGATGCGGCGACCAAGAGTCAAATAGGTCGCCGGTGAGAGGGCATCGACCAGCGGTGGTGCGATGGCGTTGATGAAGGTGCCTTCGGCCGCTTCCCACGAGAACTTGGCATGGCTACCGCTGGGATAGTCGCCTTCTTGCCAGGCGATCAACATACATCCTGCATAGCCACTGCGACGCAAGTGCAGCGGCATGTCGCTGACCTGGCCGAAGCTGAAACGCGTGAATACCGTTGGCGGTTGAAAGCCCAGCTCGCGATACGCCTTATGGCCTCGATCGAGGTCGCGCTTGAGGCTGTCGAAGGTCATCAATGGGTGAGGGCGTTCGAGATCCAGTCCGCCTGCGAGGCTGGCGCGATGATCGGTCAGCGCCTGCTGCAGCTGAGTAGCGACTTGCGGATGTCGAGACTGCATTTGTCGCAGCAAGCTAGCGCTGGCGACGAAGGTTGTCGGTAGTGGGCGGTCGAGTTGTTTGCCGACCGAAGGTCCCAGCGTTGACTCGGCCAGCAACGTGACATCGAGCAGGTTGACGTCCAGTGAGTAGTAGTGATCGCGTTCCTGTCCAAGCTGATCGAAGCAAGACTGCAGGAATTGTTCGGCCTGGCCGACGTCGCCGGACAAGGCCGCGCTGGCTGCCTGGTCGACTTGGGAGTCGAACAAGATCTGATCAAGATTGCTGCTGTATCGTAGTTTTTGCGTGAGCAACTGGATCTGCAGATAAGCGTAGCCCAGCGCAGCGAACTCGGTCTGTAGATCGGGCAAAACGGGCGGCTGGTCGCTGAGATCTAAGGTTTGCAGCAGCAACTGCTGAACGGCTCGCCAGTCGCTAGCGGGCTTGATCAGCCAGCCGCCGGCGTTGCTGGCCGTGTTGTGCAAATCGCTGGGCAAATGGGCTGCCGTGCAATCGGGCGCCAGGGCCAGTATGCCTTCGAAACTGTGTGGTGGTTGGTTAGCCGATTGCCAGCGCGGTGACGCATGCGTCTGTGCAAGCAAGCGCGGATGCCACAGAGCCAGCCAGGCCGACAGAACTTGTTCGCTATCGCTGGTCGGTAGCGATTCAGGGAAGTCGTCCAAGCCAGAGGAGGGAATGAGCAGAAGGCATTCACGCAACGTGTGCGACATGAGGCAAAAGACTTTCGTGGCGAACTGTTGGGAGGATTAATCGGCAAGACCGTAACCCCTGGGCAGCCAAAGGGGTTGGTCCAAAGCCTAAGGGCCAGGAAAAATTGAACAAAGGGGCAGTGAAAATTTGACAGGCGACCTGTTAACTCGATACAGTAAATAGGTGAGGAAATCTACAGCTTGGCGTTCTGCTTTGTCTAAAAAAGTCTCGTCGTGACAGGGCTCGCCAAGGAAACGGCTCGTGAATTCGGCTTCCTCTATTGGTTATTGTAATGGGTGAACTATCGTATTGACGTGCATTCGATTGCATCGAATCCTCTTTGAGGTAGCGGTCCAGACAGTGTGCGAACAGTTCGAGAAGATTGGCACCGGCCCGGTAACGAGATTGGTTTAGTTACTGGGCGGAACGTGAACAGCGGAAAGTGAATTTAAGCCATGGCAAAAGTTGCGTCAGTGTGGGCCTGGAGATTGGCCAGAGTGCGCTCAAAGCACTCAAGTGTCGTCTCGATGGTGAAACTGTAGTTGCTGAAGCCTTTGATTATATCGAGTATCCCAAGATTCTGTCTCAGCCAGATGCCGAGCCAGAAGCCTTGGTGCGCGAAGCGTTGGAAACATTCATCAGCCGCAACGATATCAAGCGCTGCCGCATCGGTGTGAGCGTGCCCGGTCAAAGCGGCCTGGCCAAGTTCTTCAAGCCACCGCCAGTCGAACTGAAAAAGATTCCCGACATCGTCAAGTACGAAGCCAAGCAGCAGATCCCGTTTGATTTGAACGACGTGATTTGGGACTACCAGCAGATGGCTGGTGGAAGTGTCGAAGATGGTTTCGCTCTCGAAACAGAAGTCGGTCTGTTTGCGATGAAACGCGACGCGGTCTACCGCGCCATCAAACCGCTGCAAGCTCAGGGCATTGAAATTGATTTGATTCAGCTTGCGCCGCTGAGCATCTACAACATGATCACGTATGATCGACTGGCCGATCCAGAGGCTGGCGAAATCTTCGATGCGGAACATCCGCCCAAGTCGATGGTCATTCTGGCCATGGGTACCGATGCGACCGACTTGATCATTACCAACGGCTATCGCGTGTGGCAACGCAACATGCCATTGGGTGGTAGTCACTTTACGCGTCAACTAACTAAAGACCTCAAGTTGACGTTCGCGAAAGCGGAGCACTTGAAACGCAACGCGATGGAAGCCGAAGATCCCAAGCTGGTCTTCCAAGCCATGCGACCTGTGTTCACCGATATGGTCAACGAAGTGCAGCGATCGGTGGGCTTCTTCCGCAGTTTGAATAAGAAGGCGGAGCTGTCGTCGATACTGATGTTGGGGAACACAACCAAGCTGCCAGGTCTGGCAAGCTTCCTCAACAAGAACTTGGGCATGGACGTCGAGGTACTCGAGAAGTTCCACAAGCTAAGCGGTGATGAAGTCTTGATGGCCCCGGCCTTCAAGGACCATCAAGCAGCCTTTGGTCCTGTGTATGGTTTGTGTTTGCAGTTGCTCGGACAAGGTCCGGCGCACACCAATCTCGTGCCCAAAGAGATTCTCAAGCAGCGTTTGATCAGGGCCAAGAAGCCTTGGGTGGTGGCCACTGCAGCAGCTCTCTTGCTTGGATTTGTGATCAACTTGCTGTTCAAGCAAACTCGCACCGATTACGTGAGCGAAAGCAAGTGGGGCTCGAGTATCACCAAAGCTGATAGCACGAAAAAAGAGAGCGACAACGAGAAGTCCACTCACACGGCCAAATTGAATGCCGTTACGCTGCTGACGAAAGTGGGTGATGAAGTCGCAGGCAATGCCGATCGACGCATTCTGTGGATGGAACTGCTCAACTCGATGTTCCAAGCCATGGGCGCCAAGACCGATCCCAAGGCGACGCCAGAAGATTTGCCATACTACAAGCGCGAAGACATTCATATCACGCGCTTGGATTGCAAGTACTACGAAGACCTATCGTTGTACTTTAATGAACGCGTTCAAGCAGCGTATGACGAAGACAAGCGGGTACGCGAAGACCGATTGAACCTCAAACCAGCAGAGCCACCACCGGGCGCTGACGGTGCGGCGGAAGCAACCGATCCAGCTGCGGCCGCGCCGGCTGACGCGACTGCTGCCGATGGCACGACCGCTGAGGGTGGTGAAGGCGGCGAAGGTGGCGAGGCTGCTGGCGGGTTGACTGGTCCTGGTTGGGTGATCCAGCTGAATGGTTATCACTTCCACAATCAACCACCGGAAACTGTCAAGGACAACACGGTCAATTACATCGCCGACTTGGATGAAGGTGAAGACTTCTTGCTGAGGCGATTGATTCACACGATCGAGACCGGCAAAGCCAAGTTGCCTATTCCGGCTGATCCAGACAATCCACGCGAGTTCACCTTTGCCGAACTGGGATTATCCAAGCCGTTCGTGGTCAGTGGCATGCCTGTGCCTAACCATGAAATCTACAACATCGAATACGCCCGCATGTTGGGGCCAGCCGCGATGGGTGGCATGGGCGGCATGGGTGGGTCCGGTGGCTATGGCGCATCGGGTGACATGGGCGGCGGCATGGGCGGCGGCATGCCGGGCATGGGCGGTTCGATGGGCGGTTATGGCAGCGAAGGCGCCAGCATGGGAATGGCTGGTGGCATGGGCGGCATGGGCAGTGGCATGGCCATGGGCGGCGGCATGAGTGGCCCGAACATGAAAGTCTGGGACCCAGAGAAACCAAAGTCTTACGCTGCACCGCTGTACGCGTTCAAAGTACAAATGATTTGGCAAGAAACACCACTTTCCAAACGGATCGAAGAGCAGGCCAAGAAGGCAGCCGCAGCTGAAGAAGAAGCCAAGCAAAAGGCGCAAGAAGCCGGCGCAGCTTCCGATGCCGTGGCCGTGGACACCAATCGCTAAACGAACCCACCACTGACCTTGCGTCAGTGGTTTACTGACTACCAGGCTAGCACAAGCCTCACGATTCAGACACACAACCACCACTGACCTCGCGTCAGTGGTTTACTGATTACCAGGCTAGCACAAGCCTCACGATTCAGACGCACAACCACCACTGACCTCGCGTCAGTGGTTCACTGATCAATCGGCCACCGACCAATTGCTCAGCCACCAAACCATCGTTCACTAATGCTCAAAGAGATTTGCCATGGATAAAGTCAAAAAAATTCTGGCTGGCGCTCAAAAGAATATCTTTTGGATCGTTTCAGGTCTGACCGTGGTTTTGGGCATAGTTGGCTATTGGCTATCTCGCTCGACGATGGATAAGGTCTTCACCGAACAATCGACGAAGATCAACGAGCAATACACGGCGCTCAATGCGATTCGTAATGAGCTGGCGACTCATCCGAACAGCAAGAGCCATGCTGAGATGGATAAGATTATCGCTGGACTCGAAGATGACGTTCAGAAAGCATGGGCACTACAGTACGAGCGACAAGCTCCGCTGCTTCAATGGCCGCCGGCTCAAATCTTGAGCGAACGCGTGGTGAACAAGCTGAAGAAGTTCCGTCCTATTGAACTGACGCTTGAGTATCCGCTTGAGCCAGCCAAGGATCCGTTGGTTCGCAACGACTTGGTTCAATACAAAGCTTACTTCGATAAACAATTTCCGCGCCTGGCGGAAATCATCGGCTGCAAATGGGTAGGGCAACCTCCGGTTGGCGCTGCAGGCGGCGGCATGATGGGCGGTTACGGCGGTATGCCCGGTGGCGGTGGCATGGAAGCTGGATACACCGGCGGCAGTGAGGGCAGCAGTGGCGATATGTCCATGGCGGGCATGCCAGGCATGGGCGGCGGCATGGCTATGGGTGGCATGGGCGGTCAGAA
Source organism: Ottelia alismoides (assembly GCA_037367405.1). NCBI lineage: Eukaryota > Viridiplantae > Streptophyta > Magnoliopsida > Alismatales > Hydrocharitaceae > Ottelia > Ottelia alismoides. The sequence goes on from JAZKJV010006476.1 coordinate 37,663, forward strand.
TATGCCGCGCATCGGTCCAGACGGCAAGGTTATCCAGCCTGACTTGGTGATTTGGCCCAAGGGTGTCCAAGATGCTGTGATTGCAGATGTGCAAACATGGCGTGGCGAGCCCACGACTTTGGATGTGCTTTATACACAAGAGAACATCTGGTTGCTCGAAGGCCTTCTGCGCATCATTGCGAATGTGAATGCGAAGGTCGGCGCTGCGGCCAACTTCCAATGCACGGTTAAACGCATTGACTTCATTCGCATTGGCCGCACGGCCGTTGGTCGAGTTGGTACCATCGATCCGCCGGTTTCGTCGATGCCGATGGCCAGTGCAGGTAGCATGGACGCTGGGATGATGGGCACCGGAATGGATATGGGCAGCAGTTCCGAAGGTAGTTCTGATGCCGGTATGATGGGCGGCATGATGGATATGGGTAGCAGTGCAGAAGGTGGCGATGCTGGCATGGGCGGCATGGCGCCAATGACCATCGATCCAGCCAACGGTCGTTATGTCGATGCGGCCTACAAACCGCTGACCGGTGATGATCTGCGAAGCAAGATGAAGAGTGAATCACCCGAAGACGCTTACTTTGCCGTGGCCAAACGCGTGCCAGTGCGCATGCGATTTCTAGTGGATCAACGTCGATTGCAATCCTTGCTGGCCGAGTGCGGCAATGCCAATTTGATGCTCGAAATACGACAACTGCGTATCGGTGACACGATACCAGCATCTGCCTCCGGCATGGGCATGGGAATGGGCATGGGCATGATGGGCGGAAGCAGTGGTGCCGGCGCTTCGATGGATATGCCAGGCATGGGCGGCTACGGTAGTGAAGGCGGCGCCATGGGTGGCATGGGCGGCGGTGGCGGCTCGATCGGTAGCTATGGCGACCTCGGCATGGGCGGTGCGCTGAACGGCGCAGGCGGCGGCGGTGCTGGCATGAGCGGCATGGGTGCTGGTATGCCAGGTGCCATGGGCGGTGGTGTCGGTGGCGGACCTGCACCCATCATTACATCACCCTTCAAAACATGGGACGTGCCCGTTGAAATTTACGGCGTCGTTTACCTTTTCAATCCACCGGACAAAGCCAAGCTGGGCTTGAACAAGGTCACTGCTGATACGGAAGTAACCGACAAGGTGGACGTGCAGCCGACCAAGTCAAACCGGCAGAAGGCACTCTGATTCCAGAAACGCCAGTCGCTGACCCGAACGCAACCAAGCCCAATGCGGGCCAGGCAGGCGCACAGCCAAACGGTCAAGCAGGTGCTGGCGGCGCGGGCCAACCCAATGCGCCTCAGCAGGCGCAACCTAACCCTGGACAGCCTAATCCTGGACAACCAAACGCTGGTGTGCCTGGCGCTGCTGTACCGCCCAACGGTGGACCAGCAGCTCCTGCTCGACCGGCCGCTGCTGCTCCCGCGGCCACGCCGTAGTGGCGACGATGAATCACCGATTGCAGTTGATCTGCAATGACCAATGAGTTGCTTACGAGCGACTCGACACTGACGAGCCGACAGGCTGTCAAACTGAACTGAAACACTAACTGGATGTAAGCGATAGTTACGGAGTTCCATTATGTTCGGCAAGAAGAGTTCATCTGCCGGTAAAGGCAAATCAAAGAAGTCGGTCAAGCAAGGACCGAAGGTCAACTTCTTTGCAGCGCACGCCGAAAAACTTGTGCTCGCACTAGTGGTAGCTCTGCTTAGTTTCCTGGTATACGAAGGTCTTGGCGGACAGACCTACGACCAGACACGCGCGCCTACTCAATTGGCTGAGCAGGCAACATCGATTAGCAACAACATCAAAAGTGGTGATCCATGGCCCGGTATTAAAGGTGAGGTGGTGACGGCTCAGACCAGTTACACGCCCAAGACCGAGGCCGCGCGTCAACCCACCGATGAAAAGATCTATGGCGTGTTCCCGCTCGGCGGTGCTGGCGGTCAGCCATTCGTCAAGCGCGGTGACCCGGAACTGTTGGCACCTATCAAGCTCGTGGGCCAAAGCGTCATGGGGCTTATCGCTGTGGAAGCCGATGATGATTACGTCGACCCATTCGAAGACTTCGAAGACGCAGTGCGACTGAAGGGCAAAGCCACTGGCGGCCAAAGCAGGGGCAACCAAAGGGCAAACAAAGCCAACATGGGCGGCTATGGCAGTGAAGGTGGCAGCGGCAGCGGCGCTGGTGCCGGTATGGCTGGCGGTGCTGGCATGGACGCGATGGGCGGTATGGGTATGGGCATGGGCATGGGTGGCACCGGTATGCAGCGCTTTTTCCCAAGCAAATACAACCAAGGTTATACGATTGGTGGAGCAGCCGGCGGCATGGGTGGCATGGGCGGCTACGGTGCGATGGGCGGCATGGGAGAAATGGGCAGCGGCATGGGCGCAGGTGAAATGACATCGGGCAGTATGGCCGGTGGCATGGCAGGTGGTATGCCCGGCATGGGTGGAGCTGGAGCCGCTGGCACAACCAGTGGTCTCAATGGGACCACGCGACCCAAGCCTAAGAAATACAAAGCAGAAACCATTCTGTTCAACGCAGTGACCGCGCTGGTACCGCATGAAGCCATGGTGAAAGAGTATGAAGCTAAGCTGAGTGAGAGCGCTAGCTACAACGCGATGCGCGATACTCCGATCTATTTGAACTTTGAGATCGAACGTTCGGAAGTCATTCCCAATCAGCCTGACAAGTGGGAAAAGCGCGGTACTGCTGTGGAGCAGTTGGCCATGATGAAGAAGTGGCTGCCACCGAAGCCCCAATTAATTCCTGACGTCATCGACCCGACCAGCCGCGACTTCGCATTGACTATGCCGATCCCGCCGCTATTGATGCAAGACTATCGCAAGTTCGCCAAGCATCCGGATATCGATTGGGTTTGGGATGCCGGCTTGAACCAAATGAACATGCAGATGAATGCACAGCCTGCCAATCAGAATGTGCCCGACAACAGCGAACAGTTGTTGCCTGGCGAACGACCGATGGGAGCCATGGGCGGCGCGATGGCTGGCGGCATGGGCGGATCCATGGGCGGCTATGGCTCGGAAGGTGGTATGGCTGGCGGTATGCCTGGAGGCATGGGCGGGTCGATGGGTGGCTATGGCATGGAAGGCATGGCTGGCATGGGCGGTGGAATGCCCGGCGGCATGGGCTCGATGGGCTATGGCGCCGAAATGGGTATGGGTGGCGGCATGGGCGGCATGATGGAAGGTGGCTCGATGGGCGGCTATGGCGGCATGGACGCAATGGGCGGCATGATGGGTGGCATGGGCGGATACGGTGGCATGGGCATGGGCTTCATGCCAGCCAAATACAAGATGGTTCGCTTCTATGACAAACTAGAACTCAAGGACATCCGCAAGACGTACAAGTACCGAGTGCGTTTGATTATGGAAGATCCAAACTATCCAACCGATTATCGCGATGGCATGGGCGGTCGATTTGAAGCGCCTCCAGCCAACGACCTCGAGCCCAAGGTGTTTGCTCGAGTTGCCGAGAGACGTGCAATCGATGACCCGATTATCGAAAAGTACCGTATCGAAAATAGAAAGGCTATCTTGGCCGCGCAGGCCAATAGAACGCCACCGAAATTGAAGTTCCACACTCGCAAGAAATTGGAGACACCGTGGAGCGAACCGAGCAAAGGCATCTATGTGCGTGGTACCGATGATGTGTATGTGCACAAGATGAGCAAGAAGCAAACTAATCCGGAGGTCGAGGCAGTCCTCGTTCGTTTGGACGTGACAAAGGGTGCTTATGTACCGATGTACTTCTTTGTCGAAGATGAAGAAGCATTGAAGACGCAAGCAGAAGAAAAGGATAAAGACGCCAAGCCACCAAAGATTGCCAAGTCAACGATACCTCCGTTCAAGCGCGGTGCGGTGGTTGCCCTTGGCAGTCCGTTGACAACCCAGATCGCTCATCCGATTACCAACATCATGAAGCGCTGGATCGGCTATGAAGAGTTCAGCAAGGGCTGGAACACAGTGGTCGATGTACGCGGCGGTGATCCTTTGGCGGGTAACAAAGCGCAAGAAGATCCGCTGACGGATAACGTCGAAATGATGATGCTCATGAGCGACGGACGTGTTCAGATCAGCAATGAGTTCGACGATGCAGCGCATTATCGAGGCTTTACTCTGGCCGACGAGCGCGAAGCGGCCGAGAAAGGCAATGCGATGAGCGGCGCTGGTGCCATGGGCGGCATGATGGGTGCCAGCGAAGGTGGCAGCAGCGGCAGTGGCCGCAGCGGCAAACGTTAATTGCGGCAAACGTTAATTGCCACATGGCAGTCATTTGTCTGACATTTTTTGTCTGACAATGGAGTAACGTTTGTATTGCTAGACTTGTTTGCTTCAACAAGGGTCAATCTCGACGAGATTGACCTACTGGAAGAACTCCGAGAAATGTGGCATACTATCGCCCCTTGATGTATGACGAACATATTCTCTGGAGAATGGCATGTTTAAGAACCTAAATCCTCTGGCGATTGGAGTTTCCGGTCGCCAAAGTGAACTTATCGAACTGGCGCTAACCTACGGTTTCAAGGGCATTGAAATCGACATGGCTGACCTGGTCAAACGCAGCCAACGAGCCACGTTCGACAAGGCCGCCAGGTTCCTGACCAGCTCGGCATCGAGCATGAAGCTGAAGATTGGTGGATTCGAAACGCCGATCGATTTGGATGATGATGACAAGGCATACGCAGCCAAGCTGGCCGTACTGCCTGAAGCCGCACAGATTGCTGGTCGCGTAGGTGCCACAACTGCGTTGCTGCGCGTGCCGGCTGGCACTGATCGTTTGCCGTATCACGAGTATTTCAATCTTGTGCGCAAGCGCATCGACGAAGTAGCTCAAGTGCTCGCCAGCAGCGGCATCAACCTCGCGCTCAACTTCTCGGCTAGTTCAGACGCGGCCACTGGCAAGCAATACAAGTTTGTCAGCGACGTCGAAGGTTTCCTGGCGCTCTTCCGATCGTGTACCGCCAAGAACGTCGGTGTCACCATTGACACTTGGAGTTTCTACGTCGGTGGTGGCAGCTTCGATCAAATCGCCGAAGTACCAGCCGATCGCGTGCATTCGCTGCGCGTGGCTGATATCTCCGACAAGATCGATTTGAAGAAGGCTACGACCAAGAATCGTCTCATGCCAGGCTTGGGTGGTGTGATCGAGAACGTCAAGATCGTTTCGCACTTTGCCAAAGCTGGTTACAAGGGCCCCATCACACCGATGGGACATAGCAACAACAGCTCGGGCATGACTCGCGATGCACTTGTTTCAGCAGCTCAAGATGCTCTTGATAAAGTTCTGCAAGAAGCCGGTGTGCCGACTGTCACCCGCAAACCTGAGATGTTCATCGAGAGCAGCTATGCACCGATGAGCCCAATGGTCTGATCGTGTTCGATGCAACTTTCATGTCCTGTCCAGCAATGTTCCTTGTTAGTGGACCACTGACCACTGACCACTGACCAGGGACCGCGGGACAGGAGGCCGGAACCACGATGCATGAATCATCTGCGCGAGCCGCTTGAATTTCTATTCATCGCAGGAGCGGCCGCGTTTGTTTACTGGTTGCACGTCCATTTATCGGCGGACGCATGGTGGTTGGTCTGGCTGGTCGTAGCCATTTCTGCTTTCAAGACCAGCTACTACTTTGGCGAAACGCTATGGCATCTTGTGAAAGCCACGGCATGTGACTTGGCCTATCATCGCTTCTTGATACTCATGGCCTACAACATGGCAGAAGTCACCTTTTCTTTTGCCGTCGACTTCTTCTGCCTCAAGCTGATCGATAACGAGAGTTTCTCGGGGATGGCACCGGATCTGAATGGTGGCCCATTGCTGTTCGAATGCTTCTACTTCAGCGTATTGAACTTTTCTTTCTTCGGTTACGGCGACATTACTCCAGCTCACGTGCCTGCTAAGCTGGTGATGTTGATGGAAGTGATCACTGCATTCTCTACGGTCATCTTTCTCTTGTCAGATTTCGTAAGCATGAAAGAATCGATGCGCAAGAAGCATGCGGCGGAATCGAATAAATAACGGCGGGTTGAGATCTACTGTCCATTGATCCCTTGTTCGATCTGACGACCGCATGCAGCGAAAGTCAAAAGATCATCGAATGCATACCTTATGAACACCGAGAGCGAGATTCCCACCGCCGCTATTCGCACAAGCCAAGAGGTTCAGGCTCAGCGCTGGCGCACGCGTTTGTGGTGGCTGACTGCACTGTGCATCATCACGGCAATCGTGGTAACGATTAGCAGTGTGCGCAAGCAAGGCGCGAAGATCGTCGTGCGTTTCAAGCAAGGTCATGGATTGAAGGCTGGTGACAGCCTGAAGTACCGCGGCGTTGATGTCGGTTCGGTATTTGAAGTCCGCATGGACAAAGATTTGGCTGGGGTACAGGTGCACATTCAGCTTGCGCCTGAGCATGAAGCGCTGGCCAACAGTGAAAGCTCGTTTTGGATCGAGCGGCCGAGGCTGAGATTAGGCCAGGTCTCGGGGTTGGAAACCGTCATTGGCGCCAAGTTCGTCGGCGTGCTACCCGGGCCAATCGATAAGGGTACGCGTCAGTCGGAGTTTGTGGGGCTCGAGTATCCACTGATCAGCGCCGATCAAGACGCGCTCGAACTGCGAGTGCGTTTTCCAACTGGCGAAGGGCTTACCACGGGCGACCCAGTGCGTTATCTGGGCATCGACGTTGGCGAAGTTACCAACGTTGAGTTGACGAGCGATTTGCAAGCGGTGTGGGTCGGGGTCCGCTTGATGGGCTCGGCGCAGAAGCTTGCGCGAGTGGGCACGCAGTTTTGGATTGAGCGACCGAGGCTGGACATCAGCGAAGTCCGCGGACTGGATACGTTGATTGCTGGTCGCTATCTAGCGCTGGAGCCGCCGCTGGGCGAATCGGAGCCAGCTCAAGAATTCAACGGACTGAGCGAGCCACCACCGCTGCTGCGTCGCGAAGGTTCGTTGGAGCTGGAGTTGGAAGCGCGACAGCGCATGGGCTTGGTGCGTGGTGCACCGATCACTTATCGCGGTCTCGAAGTTGGTCGCGTCGCAGGAGTCGGCCTGGCTAGTGATGGTGCCAGCGTGACAATTCGCGCGATCATCGAGCCTGAGTATGCAGACCTTGTGCGCACCAACAGCGTATGGTGGTCGACAGGTGGAATCAAACTGGATGCAAATCTCACGGGCGTCAACGTGTCGATCGATTCTTTTTCTTCATGGCTGCGCGGCGGACTCGCCTTTGCGACACCTAACGCGCCAGGAGAGAAGGTAGTCACCGGCTATCGTTTTGGTGTGGCAGAAAAGGCGGATGACGATTGGCTTGCATGGCAACCTCGCATTGCAACTGGTTTGTGGAATGGAACGGCTGATGGCGGTTTGCAGTTTCCGCAAGTGACACGCATGGCTGCCAGTTGGCAAACAACTTTTCTGGGTTTCAAACGTCGACAGAGTTTGCAAGTCTGGTGCTTGCCACTGGATAATGGCACTGCACTAGTGCCGGCTAGCTTTTTGAAATCGGCAGCAGATGCAAAGACTCCCGTGAATATTGAGATAGCTGGTGCGACTCAAGAGATTGACCCTGCCAAGTTTGATACATCCAAAGCGGTTGTTCACTTGCCCTTGCCCTCGGATTTAAGGGTGCAGCGATGGCCAATGAACAAAACTGCTCAGAGTCAGTGGGCTGGTCGCACTGCGTTATTGGTGCTGAATCCTGAACTGAGCGAGCCCATGCCACTGGATGCATCGCGGGCTGCGGCAGTGGGTGGTGGTGTGATTGAAGTCAATGCGGCGGTGCCGTTGCACAAGTCACTGGAAGGATCGGCGGTGATTGACGTCACGACGGGCGAACTTTTGGGTCTGCTGGTTAGTCTTAATAACCGCTGGGTCATTTCGCCGTAGCTATTAAATTTTTTGTCTTGCAATTTTGTCAGGCTACCGGACAAAAGATGACGGACAGAAATGTGATAGCTGCGTTTGCCGTAGGAAGTTTGAACTGCCCGAGTTACTATGGAAATCTTCTAAGCGCCCGCGTAAGTTTCTCTGACCTTTACTTTGCAACGCATATGAAGATTCGCGATCAAATAGCCGGTTCGCTGGTGTTAATAACGGCGGTAACTGGTGTGGGCGGCGCGCTGGCCTATGCCAAATACTCGCAGATCAAAAAAAAGCCGCCGGCGCCGCCCGAGATGCCGCTGGCCGTGCACGCGAGCCCGGTTACCGAAGTCACCTTTCGGCAGCAAACTACTGTTATCGGTACCGTGCTCGCCAAACGTTCGATCATGATCAGCAACGAAATTGCTGGCACCGTTCGCAAGGTTGGTTTCAATTCGGGCGACGTGGTTGAAGAAGGGCAAGTCTTGATCGAGTTCGATACCAGCGTCGAACAAGCCGAGCTCTTGTCGGCTCAAGCTCGCGTGCGGTTGAGCAAGTCGACGCTTTCGCGCATGCGTCGCGCTGCGACGTCCGATGCCGTCACAGCCGCCGAGGTCGACGAGGCAGAAGCTCAATTCGATCAGGCCAGCGCTGCGGTGGAGCAGCTCAAAGCCGTGATTGCTCGCAAGACCATTCGCGCGCCGTTTCGAGGACGTGTTGGTTTAAGGAACACGCATGAAGGTCAGTTTCTCAGCAGCGGCTTTCAGATAGCTACATTGCAGAGTATCGATGAGTTTATCCACATCGATTTCATGATTCCGCAACATGCAGCCGATTGGGTGGCAGTTGGCAATCAAGTCTCTCTGATCGACGCGCTGGGCACGTATCCTGCGAAAGTCATTGCCTTGGATGACAAGGCGGACAAACAATCTCGCAATCGCATGGGCCGCGCCGAGCTTTCTCCCATTCCGCCGCAATTGGTCCCAGGTGATTCGGTGCGAGTCGTGATTGAATACGGTCCTGAAATGACCACCTCGGCTGTGCCCCCTGAAGCCGTGCGCCGCGCACCAATGAACACGTTCGTTTACGTAGTGGAGCTCGATAAGGAAGGTAAACCTCGCGCTCAACCGCGCACGATCAACCCGAGCAAAACCATTGGCGATAAGGTAGCTGTGCTCAGCGGCCTGCAAGTTGGCGAACAAGTTATCGCTGATGGTTCATTCAAAGCTTACGAGGGAGCGTTGTTAAGCCTGGAGTCAGCAGGCAGCAGTAAGCAGTAAGCAGTACCGGCTGTTTTGTTTAACCCGCCGGCGCAGCCAAGGCAGAACCCGCTGACAGGCCTGCATTCCATTACTTCATCACAGGATCGCCAGAGTGCGTTCGATAACCGATATCTTCATCAAACACCCGGTGCTGGCAGCGGTGGTCAATCTGACTATCGTGCTGGTTGGTCTGCGGGCTATGTTCTTGTTACCTATCCAGCAATATCCCAAGCTGGAGAGTACTTCAATTCTGATCACCACGTATTACATCGGTGCCAGTGCCGAAGCCGTACGTGGTTTTTTGACAACGCCTATTGAACAAGCTGTCTCGTCGATTGCTGGCATCGATTACATCGAATCGACATCATCGGCAGGCGCGAGTGTCATCACCGTGCGGCTGAAGCTGAATCACGACAGCACGCAAGCTCTGGCCGAAGTCAATGCGCGCTTGCAGCAAGTGCGTCGTCAGTTGCCCGCGGAAGCGGAACCACCGCAGATCGAGCTCCAGCGAGCCGATCGTCCGTATGCATCGTTTTATATCAGCTTCACTTCTGACAAGTTAAGCATCTCGGCACTCACGGATTGGCTGACGCGTACGATACAGCCGCAGCTATCGATCTTGCCCGGTGTGCAGCGCGTAGGTATCGAAGCCGGCCAGGCGCCCGCCATGAGAGTGTGGATATCACCTCATCGCTTGAGCGAATTGAATCTCACACCAGGCGATGTCTATAACGCGCTCCGGCGCAACAACTATCTGGCCGCTATTGGGCGCGTGCGTAGTGACGCTGTGCAAATCGACTTGCTGACCAATACGGACTTGAAAACGGTTGAAGAGTTTCAAGACTTGATCGTATCGCAGCGAGACGGCGGTATCACACGCCTGCGGGACGTGGCCAAGATTGAACTCGGGGCCGAAGAACCGATGGCTACCGCGATGTATGGTGACAAAGAAGCGGTTTATGTTTCCGTCTGGCCGCTCCCGGGCAGTAATGAAATCGAGGTGGCCCACAAGCTGCGCGGCGAACTCGAGAAACTGCGGCCGACCCTGCCGAGCCACATCGATATGCAGTTGGCCTTCGATGCGACCAAGTTCATGGAAGATGCGCTGACCGAGATTTCGCATACGTTAGCCGAGACGATCATGATTGTTGGCCTGGTCGTGTTTCTGTTCGTAGGCTCGGTAAGGACGGCCCTCGTGCCGCTTATCGCCATGCCCGTATCGTTGATCGGCGCGACGGTACTGATGCTGCTGATGGGCTTCTCGCTGAACCTGCTGACTATTCTCGCGATCGTGCTGGCCGTTGGCTTGGTTGTGGATGATGCGATTGTGGTGGTCGAGAATATTCAGCGTCACGTGCAAGAAGGCAAGAGTCGGATCAAAGCTGCGTTGATTGGTGCGCGCGAATTAGTCGGCCCCATCATTGCGATGACTATCACACTTGCCGTCGTCTATGCCCCGATCGGTTTTCAAGGTGGACTGACCGGGATGTTGTTCCGCGAGTTTGCGTTCACGTTGGCCGCCGCCGTGATCGTGTCAGGCTTTGTGGCTATCACGCTGTCACCAGTTATGAGCGCCATGATGGTGCATGCATCCGGCAAGGAGAGTTGGTTGACACGTTTCGTCAACGCACGTTTTGAAACGGTCCGCAGCATCTATGCACGCTGCCTGCATGTGTCGCTTGGGCTGCGCTGGGCCATCGCCTTTTGCACTATCTTGATTGCGTTGGCAGCCGCACCGCTTTACATGTTCAGCGGTAAAGAGTTGGCTCCGGTGGAAGACCAAAGCGCTATCGCGGTCTTCATGTCTGCAGCGCCGGATGCAACGCTCAAGTCGACTACCAAGTGGGCCAAGAACGTGTCCGCTAAACTGGAAGGGCTCGAAGAAGCCAAGTACATGTGGGCGCTGGTAACGCCCGGTTCGGGGTTTGGCGGCATCATCACCAAAGATTTCCATGAACGTTCGCGCAGCACCACGGAAATGTATGGACAGGTCTTTGGCATGGTGTCGACGGTGCCTGGCATCAATCCATTCCCGATTCTGTTGCCGCCGCTGCCCGGCGCTGGTCAGTACGATGTTGAGTTGGTCGTCAAGAGCGATGATCCGCCGGAGCTGTTAGCCAAACAAGCCGCTGAGATCACTCAACGTGCGCGCGGTACGGGCATGTTCATGTTCTCCGACACAGATCTCAAGCTCGACTTGCCGCAAGCTCGGGTGACCGTTGATCGCGAACGGGTGGCCGACATGAATATGGACCTGGCTGCAGTGGCGCAAGAGTTGGGTGTGTTGTTAGGTGGCGGTTATGTGAATCGCTTCAACTATTTCAACCGTTCGTATCAAGTCATTCCGCAACTGGCCGAAGAAGATCGTCAGTCAGCTTCGTCACTTATGGACTTGAAGATTCGCACTCCGAAGGGCGAGCTGATTCCAGTCTCGAACTTTGCATCGATCGAACCAGTCACAGCCCCGCGAACGCTGACCAAGTTTCAGCAACAGAGTTCGCTGCGCGTGTTCGCTGGCGTTGTGCCGGGCGTTACCAAAGAGGCTGGGCTGGATGCGTTGGAGAAGATTGCTCGCGACGTTCTTGGGCCGGACACGCTGTTGGATTACGGTGGCGAGTCGCGACAGATTCGACAAGAAAGTTCTGCGCTCACCGTCACGCTTGGCTTCGCACTGGTGCTGATCTACCTGGTGCTCGCCGCACAGTTTCACTCGTTCCGCGACCCGCTCATCGTGCTACTGGGTTCGGTGCCACTGGCGATTTCAGGTGCACTGGCATTGACCTTCTTGGGACTGACGACGATCAACATCTACTCGCAAGTAGGTTTGATCACGCTGGTGGGATTGGTGGCCAAGAACGGGATTTTGATTGTTGAGTTTGCCAATCATTTGCAAGAAGCTGGCTTGAGCAAGATGGCGGCCATCATCGAAGCCTCGCAGACTCGACTGCGTCCTGTTTTGATGACTTCGGTGGCGACCGTATGTGGGCACTATCCGCTGGTCTTGGTAACTGGTCCTGGCGCGGAGGCTCGCAATAGTATCGGTATTGTGTTGGTGGCAGGCATGGCGATTGGTACCGTTTTCACATTGTTTGTAGTTCCTGCGCTCTACAGCTTGCTGGCCGCACAGCACACTGCGGCACGTAGCGAAGACGACGAGAACGCCGACGATGAAATGTCACTGCGCCATCACGATGCCCTGGAACTGGACAGCACGCATTCCGTCCGCGAACAAGCCGTCGGCTCTTTGGTGTAAACTGCTGAGAATATCTTGGTCCTTCAATCTTTTGTCAGACAAGCTGACAAAAGATGAGGTGACAGAAAATTCACAGTACCAAGGGAGCTGGCAATGATGGTTCTGCGTGGGCTAGTGCTCTTCTGTTTGTTGTTGTTATGCGCTGCGGTAGTGAATGCTCAGACCGAGCGGCATCTGGAAGCAGGTGCTGCGATGGTGAATATCACGCCACCGTTGGGTGAGCTGATCGTTGGTGGTTTCTCGCCTTTGCCAGCCGATGACGTTCACGACGAACTGCACGCGCGGGCGATTGTGCTGACCGAACGCCTGAACAAAACGGCCAACGCCATCGGCTCTGGTCAAGAGCTTGATCCGCAACGCACGATTGCGATCGTCGTGTGCGATAACGTCGGCATCTCGCGCGACGTCTTTGATACGGCCAAGCAACTTGTTGCAAAAGAGCTCGGCTTGCTGCCCAGTCATATGTTGATGGCTGCCACACACACGCATTCAGCCACCAGCGCGCGATCTCGCAACGCGATGGTCACCGGTTCACCGCTGGACAATTATCAAAGCTTCCTCAGTCGACGAATTGCGGACTCGATTCGGCTGGCCGTGAAACGTCTCGCGCCAGCCAAGATTGGTTGGGGTAGTGTCGATGAGCCGAGTGAGCTGTTTAATCGACGCTGGTTTGTGTCCGAAGAAAAGGAGCGACACAATCCGTTTGGTGGAATCGATCGCGTCCGTATGAATCCGGGCGGCGCGGCCACGCTCGAAAAGCCAGCTGGTCCGATCGATCCTCAAGTTTCATTCGTCAGCCTGCAACACGTGGATGGTCGACCATTGGCGGTGCTTGCCAACTACTCATTGCATTATGTGGGCGGTGTACCTGCACGCACGATCTCTGCTGATTACTTCGCTGTTTTTGCGCAGCGATTGGCCGAGCTGTTGCAAGCGGAGAAACAAACACCGGCTTTCGTCGGTATCCTGAGCAACGGAACCAGTGGCGATGTGAACAATATCAACTTTCGCGAGCGTGGGCCATCGCTACCGAGCTTCGAAAAGATGCAGCGAGTTGGTGATTTGATTGCGCGGCGTGTTCATCAAGCGATGACGGGGTTGGAGTACCGATCGCAAGTATCGTTGGCCGCAGCCAGCAGTGAGCTGACATTGGGAGTTCGCAAACCAACGCCTGAGATGTTGGCCTACGCCGACAAGATTCTTGCTCAGCCCGAATCCACGCCGAAGTTCCATGCGCAGGAACGCGTCTATGCGGAGCGTATCAAACTGCAGGCAGACGCTGGCGATACGGTGGATGTCACCTTGCAAGTATTGCGCATCGGCTCGCTTGGTATCGCAGCCATGCCGTTCGAAGTCTTTACCGAAACGGGACTCGAGATCAAACAGCGCAGTCCGCTCAAGCCCACCTTCAACATGGAACTAGCCAACGGGTCCTTTGGTTATCTGCCTACGCCGCCGCAACATGAATTGGGTGGCTACGAAACCTGGCTGGGCACGAATAAAGTTGAAGTGCAGGCTTCCACGAAGATCGTCGAACGATTGATGGAGTTGTTCGCAAAGGTTGGAAAAGAGTAACCACTCAGGTTGCATATTTGTCATTTCATTTTTAGTCAGATCTTCACCTGACCAAAGATTGACTGGCATAAAATTGGTTTAGAATGGCGACATCCTACCTAAGCACAATCCCACCTTGGAATCGATCATGCGTTACATTGTCATCGCGATATGTTTGCTCGCGTGTGCTTCTTCCCTTACCGCCGCCGAGCTGATACAGGTAACTGAGAAGAACTATCAAACGCTGTGTCCGGCTGGCAAAGAACCCGATGCTATTCTTGGCGACTGGGTCTTGCGCAACGAACACATCGTGGCGGTCATCGCGGCGCCCGGCAAGCTGCGCAATGCCAACATGACGGTCCGCAATGTGGGCGGTATGTTGATCGACCTGAGCCTGCGCGGCGTGAACTCGGATCAACTCAGTTGCTTCTACCCGGCAGGCAATCGCTATAACTTCCATGATCCAGAATCTGTCACTGTTTCGCTGGATGACAAGGACCAATCGCTCACCTCTTCCGGTCGCTTCGAAGCTCGCAAGTTGCGCATCACTTTACGTGGCAAACCAGCTAAAGGCGAAGGCAGCGAGGCAAAGGTAACTTATACGCTCGGCGATGGCGATGAAGCCATTGGTTACGAAGTCGAGCTGACCAATGTCTCCAGCGGGCAGTTGGAGTTGTATGCACAAGATTTGTTGCGATGTGATGGTCCAACCTACAAGTTCGGTAACGAAAAAGAGACGCGATTGTTTTGGGCGGAAGAGCGTTTCTATCAGCAAGCATATGGTTGGTTACCTGATCGCGGCGTGATGGAACGCGGCAAAGATAATCGCACGCTCACGCATGAAGACAAAGATGCGCCCGAGATGGTCGACGCTGGTAAGAGTCGCGTCTGGGGCGGCAAGATCTTGTGCAGCCAAGGTTTGCCGGGTATTCGCACAGTGGCTGAGGCGCTGCGGAACGGGCAGCCGACGCAGTTGTTTCAACTGAAACTGAACGCTCCTGATGGCGACGTCACCGGCGCGGACGTCGAGTTCTTTCAAGGCGATCAATCGCTGGGTGTGGCGACTACCGACAACCATGGTTGGATCCGCATGCGCATGAAGCAAGGCGACTATCGCCTGGTGATTCGCCCCTATGCGCGGCCGCAGCGCGAGCACACGATCAAGCTGGGCGTTAATGCCTTGGCCGAATCCTTGACTCTCAATCCTGCTTCGCGACTGGTGGCTCAAGTTACCGATTCGATGGGCCAGGCTGTGCCTGTCAAGCTGCAGATCATTGGTGTCGAGCCGACACCGAGTCCAAACTTCGGCCCCGATACCGCTGAATTCGCCATACGCAATTTGCTCTACACTGCTTCGGGCAACGTCTCGCATCCTTTGGCTCCCGGCAAATACACGGTCATGGTAAGTCGAGGTCCTGAATACGACGCAGTAACAGAAGCGATCGAAGTGAAGGAAGGACAAACCGCGCGCGTAAAGGCCGCTTTGGCTCGCAGCGTTGATACCACGGGTTGGGTCAGCGGTGAGTTCCACAGTCACAGCACTCCGTCGGGTGATAACACATCGTTGCAGCGCGGACGCGTGCTGAATCTGTTGGCCGAGAATCTCGAGTTTGCGCCATGCACCGAACACAATCGAATTGACACGTATGAAGATGATTTGCAAGCGCTCAAAGCGACTGAATTCATGGCCACTTGTACGGGCATGGAGTTAACTGGTTCGCCGCTGCCCGTTAATCATCAGAATGCTTTCCCCATGAAACGCAAACCGCTTACGCAAGATGGCGGAGCGCCTGTCACTGACGAAAACCCAGTCGTTCAAATTGAGCGCCTGGCTACGTGGGATGACAAGAGCGACAAAGTCGTTCAGATGAACCATCCGCACTTGCCACAGATCATGCGAGATCGAGACCTGGATGGCAAGGCCGATGACGGATTCCGAAAGATGTTCGAGTTTACTGATGTCATGGAAATCCATCCGCTCGAAACAATTTTCAAAGTGCCGGGTGCTGATACTGCACCGCGCGATCGTGGAGGTAACCGCACCTTTGCCTGGATGCAAATGCTGAATTTGGGTTATCGCATTCCTGGTGTTGTGAACACCGACGCGCATTACAACTGGCACGGCTCGGGTTGGCTGCGCAATTACATTGCCTCCTCGACCGATGATCCATCCAAGATCAGCCTTGAAGAGATGCAGCGCGCGATCGAAGCGGGCCATATGGTCATGAGCAGCGCGCCGTTTCTTAAAACGGAACTGCGCACAATGGCGGACAACAAAGTCACCAAACATTTGCCAGGCTCCAACGTTTCGCTGTCGGCCAAGTCCGCCAGGTTATGGATTCAAGTGCAGTGCGCTAACTGGTATGACATCAATCGCGTCCAAGTATTCGCCAATGGCCGGCCACTGCCCGAGTTGAACTACACGCGCGGCACACACCCGGATTTATTCAAGAACGGTAACGTACGTTTCGAAACGGAAATATCGCTGCCAGAGTTGAAAGAGGATACGCACTTTATCGTGGCTACCATTGGCGAAGGCTTGAAGCTGGGTGATGTCATGGGATCGGAGTTCGGCAAGAACCCACCGGTCGCAGTCGCCAACCCCTTTTATGTCGACATCGATGCCAACGGATTTAAAGCCAATGGCGACGACCTGGGCATCGACTGGATGAAGTAGCCAGTGTGCAATCCAGGAAGTCGGTTGTAGAATTCTCTGTCTGTCACCCCATTTTTGTCCGACAACTGAACGACAGACGAGAATTCCCGACACATGACCGACATATTAAAGGCTATTCCACATCGTCCGCCGATGTTGTTGGTGGACGAGGTTGTTTCGCAGACGGAAACCAACATCGTCTGTCGCAAAACGTTCCATGCCAACGAGTTCTTTCTGCAGGGACACTTCCCGAACTACCCGCTGGTCCCTGGCGTTATCCTGTGCGAATGCGCACTGCAAACTGGCGCTATTCTCTTGGCCAGCAAGATGACCGACGCAGGCATGGTGCCCGTGGCGACTCGACTGGATGGCGTGAAATTCAAACAGATGGTGCGGCCGGGGGATACGGTCCAGATTGATGTAACGCTGGGCGAAGTTGTATCTACCGCTTACTTTATGTCGGGCAAGGTTACCGTTGGTGGCAAACTGGCGGCGCGGTTAGATTTTGCCTGTACGGTTGCCAAGCCGCAGTAGTGTCAGCCAGCGATACTGTCCCCAGTTTTTTGTCAGATCATCGGACAAGAAATCAAGGACGAAAACCAAACGTACGCTTCATTCAAGAACAAGATTTAGGATTCGAACATGGACTTCCTGCAGTTAGCAGGTAAACGCGTGTTGGTGTTTGGCGTGGCCAATCGCAAGAGCGTAGCTTATCGCATCGGTCAGATGCTCAGCGAAGTTGGTGCCCAAGTTGTCTACGTGGTGCGCAGCGCGCAACGGAAAGAGCAAGTGGCTAAGCTGCTGGGCGATGCACCAGTGTACGTGTGCGACGTCGAGCGACAGAACGAGATTGATGCCTTGGCTGCTGACCTGGCTCGCGACTTCGATGGCTTTCAAGGGCTCGTGCATTCGATTGCGTTTGCGAGTTACGAAGATGGCATCAAGCCGTTCCATGAAACAGGGCGAGCCCAATTTCTGCAGGCTATCGACATATCGTGCTACTCGTTGATTGCGATTTGCAACGCGCTGAAAGATCAGTTGTCCAAGGACGCGAGCGTGGTGACAATCGGCATTTCCACCACGCGCATGGCCAGCGAGTCTTATGGTTACATGGCACCGGTGAAAGCCGCACTGGAATCTTCGCTGGCGTTCCTTACCAAGTCATTCAGCCGCTTTTCACAAGTCCGCTTCAACGCGGTAGCGGCAGGCCTGCTGAAGACGAGCGCATCAGCCGGTATCCCTGGCTATGTCGACTCTTATCTCTTCGCAGAGAAAGTTATACCGAGGCATGAAGCCGTCAAGACCGATGAAGTTGCCAGCACGGCCGCGTTCTTGATCAGTCCGCGCTCGTCGGGCATTACAGCGCAGTCGATAGTGGTCGATGCCGGTATGTCGATCAACTACTTCGACCAGGCCATCGTCACACAAGTTGCTCAAGGCAGTTAAGACGCAGTTAACAGAAGGTGGCGAGACTCGTGGGACGGTTTATTACGCTCGACGGTGTTGATGGTGGTGGCAAGTCGACTCAGGTGCAGATGCTGGTGGACTGGCTGACTGCACGTGGACAGACGGTGCGCACCTATCGAGATCCCGGCAGTACGAAACTGGGCGAAGCACTGCGTGAAGTGTTGTTGCATCGGCAAGAGATCCCGCTGGCTGCGACAAGCGAGATGTTGTTGTACATGGCCAGTCGAGCGCAACTGGTCGAAGAGGTACTCAGGCCCGCACTTGCTGAATGTGATTACGTGATTACCGATCGCTACTTGCTGGCGAACGTTGTCTATCAAGGTGTCGCAGGGGGGCTCGACCCGGATGCCATATGGCAAGTCGGACGAGTTGCCACCGGTGGCTTGTCACCTGACTTGACGATTGTTCTCGACTTGCCGATCGATGTAGCGGCTGCTCGTATCACGCGCACTCGCGATCGGTTGGAAAGTCGCGGCACTGAGTACTTCGAGAAAGTGCGTCAAGGTTTCTTGCAACAACACACACGCGCCGGCGGCGCATCGATTGTTGTGGATGCGACTCAATCGCTGGAAGCTATTCATCAAGTGATTCGTCAAGCGATTGAGAGCATTTAATTTTTTGTCCTTCAATCTTTTTGTCAGATCTGACTGAAGATTGAAGGACAAAAATGGTTACAGAAAGCTTGAACTGTTAGCGACGACCGCCGCCGCCATCTCGGCGACCGCCTCCGCCGCCGTCGCGACGACCACCGCCACCGCCGTCACGACGACCGCCACCACCGCCGCCGCGAGGACGACCACCGCGGTCACCGCCACGATCGCCACCGCGATCGCTGCGTTCTGGGCGTTCGGGCCGTTCGCCGGCTTCGCCTTCGGTCACGTTCGCGAACTCGTCTTCAACGCCCAGTTCTTCCAAGGCGCGACGACGGCTGAGTTTGACGCGATCTTGTTCATCGATATCGATGACGATGACCTTCATCGGATCACCGACTTTGCAGATGTCATCGACGCTTGAAACAAAACCACTGCTCAGTTCGCTGATGTGACACAGTCCATCACGACCAGGCAGGATTTCAACAAACGCGCCGAAGTCACGGATACTGGAAACAACGCCATCGTAGATCTTGCCAATCTGCGCCGTAGCGGTGCAAGCTTCCACGCGAGCCAAAGCTGCCTTGGCGGCATCGCCATCGCTCGCGGCGACTGTTACTGAACCATCATCCTCGACATCGATCGTAGCACCGGTGTCTTCCTGGATGGCGCGAATGTTCTTGCCACCGGGGCCGATCAACAAGCCAATCTTGTCTGGGTCGATCCTGGTACGGAGCAGACGAGGCGCAAAGCGGCTCGTTTCCGTGCGCGGTCGAGGAATGGCTGTGATCATCTTGCGCAAGATTTCCATGCGAGCTTCGCGAGCTTGCTTGAGCGTCGCACGCACGATCTCTTCGCTGATGCCATCGATCTTCAAGTCCAACTGGATACCGGTGATGCCTTCAGGCGTACCGGCCACCTTGAAGTCCATATCGCCGTAGTGATCTTCGTCACCAATGATGTCGGTCAACAAGACCCATTGGTCATGCGATTGCTTGACCAGGCCGATGCTGATACCAGCCACCGGATTGGTGATCGGCACACCTGCAGCCATCAGGCCAAGCGTCGCACCGCACACGCTGGCCATCGAACTTGAACCGTTCGATTCCAGAATGTCGCTGATGACACGAATCGTATAAGGAAACTCTTCGTGATCTGGCAACACAGGAGCAACGCTGCGCTCAGCCAATGCACCGTGACCGATTTCGCGGCGGCCTGGGCCACGAATTGGACGGCATTCACCCACGGACCACGATGGGAAGTTATAGTCCAGCATGAACTTCTTGCTGTATTCTTCCACCAGTCCGTCAACGCGTTGTTCATCGCGAGCAGTACCCAGCGTCACAGTGATGAGCGCTTGGGTTTCGCCGCGTTGGAAGACGGCCGAACCGTGTGTGCGAGGCAGCACGTCGGTTTCGCACTCGATGGCGCGCAAGCTACTGCGATCGCGACCATCGGGACGAGTGCCGCTGAGGATGGCATCGCGCACAACCTTCTCTTCCAGTTCATGCCACACGGTGGAGAACAGGTTCGGGTCGTACGATGGATTGGCAGGATCGGGGCTGATTTCGCTCCATACGCGTTCCTTCAGTGCGCGAACTGCGTCGGCGCGAGCATGCTTGCCTTCGGTCGTCTTGGCAGCGCGGAATTGATCGTAGTAACTGTTCTTCAATCGCTCGAAGAGGCCACCGTCGGATGGAGTCGTGAACTCCATCTTCTTCACGCCCACGCGATCAGCCAGTTGCCGCATCAGACCAATGACTTCGCGCACGATATTGTGGGCAAACACAATTGCGTCGACCATTTCATTTTCAGGCAGCTCTTGAGCAAAGCCTTCAATCATCAGGATCGAATGTTCGCTACCGGAGATGATCAGGTCCAGTTCGCTCTCTTCCAGTTGTTCACTGGTTGGGAAAGCGAGCAGTTCACCATCGATACGCGCAACGCGCACCGAGGCGATTGGGCCTTGGAACGGTAGCGGCGTAATGAGCAGTGCTGCAGCCGCGCCGTTCATGGCAATGACGTCTGCATCGTTGATCATGTCGCTGCTGACAACCATCGCCTGGATTTGAACTTCATCGCAAAAGCCCTTGGGGAACAAGGGGCGAATGGGACGGTCCATCAAACGACTGGTCAGCGTCTCTTTGGTGGTCGGTCGACCTTCGCGCTTTAGGAAACCGCCAGGAAACTTACCGGCAGCGGCCATGCGCTCGCGGTAATCACACGTCAGCGGAAAAAAGTCGGTGCCCGGTCGCGACGGACCGCTGGCTACCGCACACAACACAACCGTGTCTCCATACTGTGCCATCACGCAGGCGGCCGCTTGCTTGCCTAATTGTCCTGTTTCAAACGACAGGACTTGCGAACCAATTTGTTTTTCTACTCGAATCTTCACTTAACACTTCCTTACAAATCACTACACATCCTGCGGGGG
This sequence comes from Ottelia alismoides, assembly GCA_037367405.1. NCBI lineage: Eukaryota > Viridiplantae > Streptophyta > Magnoliopsida > Alismatales > Hydrocharitaceae > Ottelia > Ottelia alismoides. The sequence goes on from JAZKJV010006476.1 coordinate 58,747, forward strand.
CAATGGACTGGTACGACACCAGTCGACCGGCATTGGCCGGCAATCAGTGAAACCCGCATCAAGCGAGCGCGCATGGAGACAAGAGGCCCCGGTGGGCTCGGGAGAGTCGAACCGGTTCGGGCAAGGAACCCAATCACGACTCGAAAAGGTGCGCCATTGAGCGGCGCACTTCACTAACAACGAAGAGGAGTAGGCAGTAATTAGTCAGCAGTTCGCAGTTTTCTAGCGGGATGTCATCAAAACAAAAAAACTACGACTGGCACTCTCATACAGAAGCTTTCCACCAGTCGCTTTTCGCTGCTCTCTAGCAACTGCAATCTATTAACTGCAATCTACCAACTACGATCTGCCTACTTATTTGCGGATGTTCAATCGGCTAATCAAATCCAGGTAACGTTGTGGATCGTGACGACGCACGTAATCCAGCAAACCACGACGCTTGCTGACCAATCGCAGCAAACCACGACGACTTGAGTAGTCCTTCGTGTTCGAGCGCATATGCTCGGTCAGGTGGTTAATGCGCTGAGTCAGCAACGAAATCTGCACTGACGAACTTCCCGAATCGCCTTCGGAAGTGCGAAATTGCTCGATTGCCTGCTGACGATTTTCAGTCGAAATTGCCATAAGTCTTTAACACCATTCACTTTACGGCTACCACAAATCCGTGTGCCGTGACCAAAATTGAACCTTTTCGAAATTTCTTTTGGTCAAAATGTACCTAAATCCACCAAAGATGCAACGGTAGATTTTTGGCCAGAGGATCCGACAAAAAATTGAGGGACAAAAAATTACTTGCGTATGAGATGTACGGTGCGTACTTCCATGACTTGGCCGCCGGGGATTTGGGTGGCTTGCAGTTCAAGGGTGCCGCGGCCGGCGGGGAGATGGATTTGTCCGACGTGCATGACGGCAAAGTCTTTCACTAGCGACTCGGAGTCGCGCGGAACCCGATCGTGTTCGTTGCCACGAGCCACGGGATCATGCGGCTGGGAAACTTTGCCAGCCAGTTTCGCATCCTGGAAACGCACTTCGAACTCTGACCCGATATCTTTGGCTGGACAGGCGTAGAGTATCTCCACTGCATAATTGCCTGCATTCAATACTTCAATGTCCCAAGTCAACTTGTCGGATGTACTGGTCCACTTGGTAAAGTACGAACAGTTCGGGGCTTTGGCCGAGCGCACGGCGCCTTGGGCATTACCATCGCGAGCGGGGAGTTGAGTGAAGTTGAAGTCGCGATGTCCAACGGGAAATGGTCGATCGTCTTTACCGCGCTGAGCCAATACGTCACTACGAAAGCGCGCGACTTGCTCACGCAGGTCGGCAGCGATCTCCGGAAACTTGGCCGATACATCGCGACTCTGGCCAGGATCGGCGGTCATGTCAAACAACTGACCACGATCGTCAAGGCGAAACTGTTGTGAGCGCGCGCTCACTTTGCCGCTCCATGTCGAAAACAATGTGCGGCCAGGTATCGAAGGCGTGGAGCCATCCAATAACGTCCGCAGGCTTTGACCATCCAACGGCTGATTGCCATGAATCGGTATCTCGGCCAGGTCGGCCAACGTCGGCAGCAAATCAATTGCGCCAGCAATCTGCGTAATCAATCGCCCTGGAGCGATGCGCTCTGGCCAGCGAATCAATAGAGGTGATCGTACGCCACCTTCGTCCGTTGAGCCCTTACGTCCTTTCATGCCGCCATTCCAGCGATCACTGTTGGGACCGTTATCGCAGAAGAATACTACGATCGTGTTCTGATCGAGCTTCAGTTCCGTTAATCGCTTGTTCAGTCGACCAACATTCCAGTCAATGTTTTCAACCATCGCCAAAGCGGCTCGAGTGAAGTCGACCTGTTCCTTCTCACCGCCTTTCAGTCCGATCTGGCGAGTGCGAAAGCGCTCCCAATAGCTGTCGGGAACTTGCATAGGCGAATGCGGTGTATTGAATGGAAGATACAGAAAGAACGGATGCGACTGATTCTGTTCAATGAAACGGATCGCATGATCGGTCAAGTCATCGGGCAAGTAGCCTTTGCCCGTGGTTGGCAAGCCGTTGTCTTCCAGTGGTGGCGAAAAGTAATCGCCCCAGTGACCCGATGTAAAGCCATAGTACTCGTCAAACCCGCGAGCGCGTGGGTGGTAGGGATACTGTGAGCCATTGTGCCATTTGCCAAAGGCCGCGGTGCGATAACCCGCAGCCTTAAACACTTCGGCAATCGTGCGCTCGTCCAAGTCCAGTCGCTCGCCACCAGTGGAAGTGCTGTAGACGCCACCGCGCGGATGATATCGACCAGTCAAGAATTCTGCGCGCGTGGGGGAACACACAGGACAAACGTAAAAGCGATCAAAGCGTGCGCCCGCTTTACCAAGGCTATCGATGTTCGGCGTCGAGAGATTCGTGTTGCCGTTCAGGCTCAAGTCACCCCAACCTTGATCGTCGGTCAGGATCACCACCACGTTGGGTCGGCTGGGCGGCTCGGCCGCTTGCAGGTACGGCGATACCACACAGAGCATCAACACGAATAGCAATTGGTGCGTGCGCATGGGAACGAACTCACGTGTGCGGGGGAAGTGTCAGAGGGTGCAACTTAGATTGTAGTTATTAGCCGCCATTAAGTTTTTCGTCGAAAGATCGGGTCGAAAAATTAATGACAAAAATTGTAACTACTCGCCCAGCTGGCTGAAGATCTCGTCGAGCAATTGCCGCTCGGCGGAGTGATCGATCGAGTAGCTCAGGCTGTTGGATGCAGTGGCAAGTCGCGCAGTGGCTTGCAGGTCGACTGCATCGAGCAATGCGGCTGGACTGGGCAGAGACTGAGCCAAGCCGTTAACGAAGGCATCGGTGCGTTCAAAGCCTTGCGCATGGCGATTCCATTGCGATTCTCGCAAGCTAACAAAGTCACTGCCGCGTTGCCATTGCGTTTGTTGATCGGCTCCGTAGAGCTGAGCGATATCATGGCCACCCGCAGACGCGTGCGCGTTCACTTGCTCAAAGAACTTCGTGTAGCTGTGGAAACCGGGGCCGACAATCGTGGCCGATTCGCCGCTGGTAGCAAAGCGATCATCGCCACTGGAATCATACATATCGGCTGTATCAAAGCCGCCTTGATTCGCATAAACGAATACGCGTTCGAAACCGCGGACCGACACAAAGTAATCATCGCTGTACATGCTCGTGAATTGCGGACGCACACTCAGCGTATCGTTGCCCGCTGAATCGTACATCGTCGCGACGTCTTCACCGCTGCCTGTGGAGTTAATCGTATAACGGTCCATGTTGGATACTGTGAATTTGTATCCAAGGCCAGTCAGCTCTGCGCTGCTGGCTCGCGCGACCAGCGAGTCATCGCCATCGGAGTCGTACATTGCCAGGCGATCTTCCGCGCCCGCGCCGCTATCGAAGGCAACGGTCTCCATACCTGTCGCAGTGACTTGTAAGCGAGTGTTTTCGAGCGCGAACAAGCCTGGCCGCATCTCGACTTTATCGGCTAGTTGCGAACTGACGACCGACAGTTGATCACTGCCCATGCGGCCATCGACGGTAATGTTTTTGATTTGATCGGTTGAGAAGTCGTACTGCAGGACGCCGTGCTTGACGCTGATGCCACGACTGAGATCCAGCGATACGCTATCGCCGCCACTCGTATCGCGCACGATGAGTGTGCTGCCTTGCTGGTGTACCACATCGGCGATGACCAAGACGCCGGTATCGCTGCGCTGGCCAGGCAATTGAATCTCAAAGGATTGTCCCGCAGTGGCATTCAAGTCCAACCGCAATTTGCCGCCGGACCAGGTCGTATCTGTGTGCCAGGTGCCTTGTGCATCGCGCACCGCCAGGTTGCCCGTCGCCGCGTATGCGTTGTTCCATTCTACAGTGAAGATGCCATCGTGCATGGCCGTGGCGCGCCACGCGGAGCCAGCGGCGACTTGTTGCGACAAGTAGTCGATGTCGCCAAGATCAGTTGTCGGTGCGGGCGATGGAGTTGGCGATGGGGTTGGTGTCGGTACCGGCGCGATGGGCGGAATCGCAGAGGATTGAAAGTCTACATTCACGCGAAATGGGCCGATCTCTTGATCTGCCGAGAATCGCAACTCATAAGATTGACCAGCTGTAACGGCTAGCGAGTACTTGTCAGCTTGTTCGCTAATGATCGATTGACCATTCGAAGTGATGGTCCACTTGAGCGAATCGACCCAGTCGCTATCGGCGTCCAGTCTTAATTGACCGCTCGCCTGTGCCGTAAATCGATAGACGTCGTTGTCACCCAGATGATTGATCCAGCCATCCAACGAGCGCTGCGTTAGTGCCAGGTTCGTGGCAGCGATGCTCGTATCGCCCACGTTGTCGTCGGGCAGCAGCGTATCGATCGCGTTCTGCAAATCCAGGCGATCATAATTGGCGCGAGTGATGGAATCGTAAACCGTGTCCGCCGTATCGTGCAACCAATTGATGATGCGCGCAGGTGTAATGTCCTGGATACCAACCATCTCCATCGCTTCGCGAACCAAGACCGAAGCGCCAGCAACGTAAGGCGAAGCCATACTGGTCCCGCTGGCCGTGCTGAAGTCATTGATCTTGCCGTCGCGACCGAGCACATGATCTGGCACGGTGCTGAGTATGTTGCGTCCGGGCGCGGCCAGCACGCGCTCGCTGCGCTGACTGAAATCGCTCAGCGAACCGTTGTCATCGACACTGGCTACCGGCAGCACGTAAGGACTGGCAGCCGGATAGCTCAAGCCTGGCGCGTTGTATTGCTTGAATGAGTTGCCTGCTGAGGCCGTGACAACAATGCCGTCGTCATATAGTTGCTTGAGCTCGTCTTCCAGCGTACCCCAACCTGGAACTGTGTCCGAGTTCCAAGTCGTGCCGAGCGAGAGATTGACTGTGGTAATTGGATTGGCGAAGGAATCACGATGCTTATGGACCCAAGCAAGCGCTTGCTCCACCCACTGTATCTGGCCCTGCCCTTGATCGTTGAATACTCGCAAGCCAACCAGGTCGACGTCCGGAGCCACACCTGGATGCTGTGCACTATCGCTGCCGATGATGCCCGACACGTGCGTGCCATGAAACCCGATTGGACCATCGTCGTATGGATTGCTATCGTTTTCAGCAAAGTCCCAGCCGCCGACGACGCGATAGCCTGCGCCAAAACCTTTGCCGAGCGCGACGTGGTCCCAGGCGACACCGCTATCGATCACGGCGACCGTTTGCCCTGAGCCTTTCAAGCCAAACTCTTGCTGCATCGACGTCCAGCCGGATTGCTGATGCGCTGTACTGGCGGTCGGTTCAAGGCCTGGAGCAGAGCCAACGTCATTGCCGAGGGTTGGCAGATGAAGATTGTGGTCGATCTGCGAGGCGAGCGTGCCGTGTTGTTGTAGCTGCAACGGATCGATGACTTCGCTGAGCAGTTGTGCAGATAGGACCAGTCTTGGCTCGCACGATTGCCAATCGACGCGCTGGCGACTGCCCAGTAATTTGTGCAGTCGCGTGCGGATGTTTTTCGAATTGTCAGTGGGCTTGCGTGCCATAAGCGTCGACCTGTCGCTACAACCGTCGCGGTAGGAACAACCGCCATGCGTGTAGACTTTGACTGGTCTAGCTTAGGTTACGCTAGAGCTTCTTCGACCGCTTCGATAATTTTTTGTTCGGCTGGACTGATACTTCCAAAGCCGAACATGCCGCCGCTGGCGGTGGCGATGCTGCGAACCTGGTGAACCATGGTCATTTGCAGATTTTCGCGAGACTCGCCATCCAGAGACATGGCCAAAGCTTTAGCGTACTTGACCCAAGTCTCGAACAACTCGGCCGGCGGTCGTTTGTTTAGCCAGCTATTGAGCATTTCATATGAAGGATCGCCTTGAGTTAGGCCAGCCTTTTCTGCGCACTGCAACAAACGGTAGCGTTCATTATCTTCGACGCGATCGTCGGCCCAAGCCAATGCGACCAGCGGCACTAAACGCAGAGCTGCCAGCGACTCGACGGAGATGTTTTGCTCAGCAATCGCATGGCAAACTTTAGAATCGTTCAAGCCGGTAAGTCTCTCGATCGCCGCTGCTCGTTCTTCTGTCACTACGTCACTGCGCAGTTTGTCCAGCAGATGTTGATCGACGTTATTGAAGAATTGCTCTTCAAGCTGGAACCACTTTTTCGGCGAGTTGTCAGACATAGGACCCTCGGGGTGCTGGGCTTACAAGGCGGACACGATTGAATCAGTGAGTATGATAAGCTTGCGGGGCCACTCGGCAACTGGTGGTATCGATCACTTCATCTGACCAAAAATTGCATGACGAAAATAGTTTAGCAAACGAAAAAGCCCCTTGGCGACTACTGTGCTGCCAAGGGGCCTGGGTCTTTTTGACAAGCTCACTGCGTGGGCTAGCGATTACTCGCGTGGGCGGATAACGCCGGTCAAGCCTGCGTAATCGACGCGGTCATCGCCGTGCCACAGTGGCTGGCCCAGTTCAACGCGACGGCGCAGGATCTCGATCTTTTCGGACGAGCCAGCCGGTGCATCGGTGGGCAAGAAGTATTCGTTGTGTTCAGGATCGAAGTCTTCGTCGTGACCGTACTTAAGGATCGCTTCAAAAACATTCTTGCAAACTGACATTAATAGGGTCCCTCAAGGAAAATGAAACATTATTTCTTGTCGAACCGCCACCTGCTCGCCATCCGAGCAGACGATTCGTGCTGGATTCGTTGGTTCAGCCTAAGTTACGTCCTGGGAACGAAATACCCTACGTCGCTTCTTGTCAGTAGGTTCTGTCGAGGCAAATAGTAGCAATTGCTACTTCGCTCCAACAGCTTCACCCAAGACGCCGGTTTCACTTCCTTGCCCGGCCCCAAACAAAGCTTTTAACATGTTCGCATTCCGCTTTCCCGCTTAGCGAACAAGTCATGGCCCAAAATGGAAACCACTACCCTTCGATCGGCCAACTAGTTGATTAGCTCTTGAATCAGCTAACTCGTGATGTCGACTCTCGCGCTGGTAAACCTTGCTGTGTCTCTTGTGCTGGTTAGTCTCGTGCTCGCTGCTCGTTCAATGCCCGCGGAGGGTTCCAGAAAACGTTCAAACGTCTGGTACGCGAAGCCGGGAGCAGCGACTTAGCGATTATTTCCTCCAATAGCCTGCTGTCAAGAATTTTGCGCTAATTTCCACAAGGCTTTTCGGGCTGGAACAGGGTTCCACTGCACTGAAGATCTCTTGGCGAACTTGCACCGATTGGGCACTTCGCACCTTGCGAAAATGCGCGGCATCCTTGTGGCTACCCGCAAGTTGAAATGTCACTGATAACATGTCTCCCATAAAAGCCGTTTAATGGAAGTCATGTTGCCGCACGCGATATGCTTACGCGCGGCGCAGCATCGTCATCAAGCCTCGCTTGCCCCGACCTGTGTTGTTTGTCAGAACGCAGTCGAGGGAGCAAGTCTCCAAAAGAAATGTGGCCGAATACCGCAGCAAAAAAGTTTTGAGACTCAGGTCCAACGCCATGGTCATTGGACACTTAGTTTCCGTGTCTGTGTAAGCACTTAGATCGATTTCATTGGCGAGAATTCGCCAATGAAATCACTTCGTTTTGCCTTTGCTCTGACAAAAAATGCGGGGACGAAAACATTGTGTCATTCCATGTTCTGTCTGGCAGTGTTGGCGGTTATTGAAACACGATGGTGCCAAAGGATTGATATTCGTGAAAGCTGTCCCCAACGCGCGACCAGTCCCAGCTACCTTGCCGACCTCCGTCGTAGTCCATGCGATAGAAGTTGCCGCGCCATTTGGTTCCCGCCTTCGGTGGAATGTTGGTTAGCGGTTTGAGCATTTCATACGGAATGAATACCTCTGCCGACCACGAAGCAACCGTCGCTCCGCTAACCGGTTTTCCATTCGGACTAGCTGTGGCTCGGCGCGTAACGCGATCCTTGCCCGGTTTGCCGATGTGCCACGGTCGCCAACCCAGGAACTTGCCATCGAAGTTCGGTACAAGGATGGGCAATTCATAACCCAGTGGCGAGATCTCGTATTCAAAGTAAATCGGATAGCGCTCATCGGTCCAGAAGAAGCACTCGTAAACGTCTTCGGTCCACAAGTCGAGGTAGTCTTTTGTCTTGCTAGCAGTGATCGCGCGGTCGTCACCCGCGAACAGCACATACAAGCCTGTCTTCGAATAGAGCATCTTGAATTGCGTCTTGTAGTCGTGGGCTGACTTCGGACGGACGTGCATGGGCACCCATTCAGCGGCTTTCCAGGCCTCGCCTTTTCCATCGCCGGTCAATTCAAAGTCCTGGCAAGCTTGTACCTTTAGCTCAGGCCGCTGTGGCTGTTGTGCTTGTTGAGCTGAAATGGGGGACGAAAAGGTGGTCGCCAATCCAACGACGCAGGCGAAAATAATCGGGAAACGCATTCTTTAGCTCCTCATGTAGGCCGTAGACCGCACTTCGTGGGAATTCTGTGTCCGATGGCCCTTGATGATATTGGGCATTTCTCCTAGAATCTGCCCTCCTAACGTAAGATTTTTGAACTGAGGAAGATTCAGATGACTTTAGACAAGAGCCTCAAAGTGCGTGCCGGGGCGAATAAGGCTCGCAACGTCATGACGCGGGCTGAACGCCTCAAGCGTCTGAAAGAACTCGATCGATGGAAAGAAGGCGACAACGTCTTGGGTATCCCTAAGACTCGCGTCATCAAGCTTGCCCTCAAGAAGAAGAAGAAGGTCAAGAAGGAAGACGAAGCAGACGACAAGAAGAAAAAGAAGTAGCCTACACCATCTGGCTGCCTAATAGACGAATCACGAAGGGCCATCCGAAATCGGATGGCCTTTTTTTTGCGCGGGCCAGCGCAGGGCTGTTTTGTTTAGCCCGTGGCCGCAGGCTAGGAGAACCCACTAACCAGTTACGCCGTCAGCCGATCTACCCAGCCTGCTAGACGGAATTGTTTACGTTACATGCTTTAGGCAAATAGGTGTATTGGAGTCCGCCGGCACCTCGAAATAGGCTCCTCCGGCTGCCTAGCCTCTGGCCACGGGCTAAACAAAACAGCCCTCCGCTGGCCGGCCAACAAAAATTAAGACCTGACCCCATTTTTGCTTAGGGTTCGATGTACTGGATTTCCAATTGCCGCTGCTGGTCAGCCGGTATCTTCTTCAGGGCTGAGGTGACTTGGGCTGCTGCCGCCTTCCAGCTCAGTGCCTCTAGCAACGCTTTCTTCTCGAGCAGATAAGCTGATTGGTCCACGGTGGCAGCGTGCTTCTCGAGCAGTTCCAAGGCTCGACCGAACCAGCGATCTCGGCGCAGGACATAGATTTCAATTTGAAAGAACTCAGGTGAATCGCTGCCGGCCAAGGACGCAATCTGGGAGGCGCTCTCGCTGATCGAGTCCTGCAACTGCTTGATATCTTCTTCTGTAAGCTTGTCGATTCCCGAAACATTGCGCTGGTTGCTGGCGATAGCGCGCAGCGCATGGGCGTGAGCGCGGGCCCGGCGATAGTAAGCATGAGCCGTCGCCAACTTGACGTCTTCGGTAGGCTTTTGGTCGGCCAAAAGCGAGATCACTCGTCCGCAGGCATCCCCTATTTCTTTCCAGTACTCGTTTCGATAGCGAGGTTGATCCACCCAATGCATTTGCAATTGTCGCAGACCGACGTCCCCCGAATGTTGCATCAGGGCAGTCTGTAGTGCGGTTGTGTCCTCGACGGTCGGCGGCGTTTTGCTGTTGAAGAGTGCCGCGCGCAGCTTGCCGGCCAATGCATCCGGATCGACTACCGGTTCTTTACGCGCGGGAGTTGATTTGCCTTCTGCGGAGTCAGCTGCAGGTTCGGTTTTCTTGGGGTTCCAATTGGCCAGCCAGCCGCGTTGAGCCTGCAATTCCAGTTTTAATTCGTCAGGCAGTTTGGTGTCAGCCAGTTGTTTGTCGCACTCTTTGATCTGTGCGTCGCGCCACTGCTGATCTGCATTGCCACGCGAAAGCGTCTGCAACTGTGCCGATGCGCGGTCGGCCATGCCGGCCAGGGTTGTAAAAAAAGCCAAGCAAAATAAGGAAAAACGTGACATTCGGGGCCAGGCTCGCTGCGGGCGGAGGATAGAAACCGAGCCTTCAAGGCTAACTCGGGCGCAGCCGAAACGCAATTACAACGGCCAGTCAGAAATTTTATTGGCGAAAAGCGGCTTTGAGCTCACGGCGATTAGTCCGCCGGGCGCGGCTCGGTTGTGATTGAACATTACAGTGTTTGTGGGTCTAATTGACAAGCGAACGTTCTCTTAAGCATTTTTGTGACTGCTTGTTACGGAATCACCGGTTTGAAATCGCTGCCCATCATTGACAGTGCTGCCAGTTGCTCAACATCCTCTGCCCCAGGGGCAACGCGCACAGGCACTAAGGGACGTTACTCGTTTATATCCCTCGGTTGCCCCAAGAACTTAGTCGACAGCGAGCGGATGCTGGGCCGACTGCGCGACGAAGGATACGAGTTGGTGCCCGATACCGAGGGTGTTGACTTTGTGGTCATCAATACTTGTGGCTTCATCGATAATGCGCGAGCTGAGTCGTTTCAAGCCATCGATCAGATGTTGGAACTCAAGCGTCAAGGGAAGATCCGCGGCGTGATCGTGTCGGGCTGTCTGGCCGAACGCGAGCGCGAGAAACTCTTGGAAGCTCGGCCCGAGATCGATTCATTGGTAGGAGTATTCGGACGCGACGAGATTACCAAGCTGGCTGACAGGCTGATCGATCCACTGGACGAGCAACGCACGATCTTTCGGCCGGCACCGATTCGAGCATTGGATGATTCGCAGCGCCTGCGCATTACGCCAAAGCACTTCGCTTATCTGAAGATCTCCGAAGGCTGTGATCGTCTGTGTACGTTCTGTGCGATCCCCAAGATGCGCGGCAAACACGCCAGCAAACCGCGAGAGCTCATCATGGCTGAAGCTCGCGAGCTGGTTGCTTCCGGTGTGCGCGAGTTGATCGTGGTCGCACAGGATACAACATACTGGGGCATGGACATATACGGGCGCCCCATGCTGACAGGTTTGTTGCAAGAACTCAGCCAAGTGGAAGGGCTCGATTGGATCCGCTTGATGTACTTCTACCCAATGTACATCGATGATGCGTTGCTGGATGTCATCGCTGATACGCCTAACATACTTCCCTACATCGACATGCCACTACAGCATATCAATGGCGATATGTTGCGACGCATGTCCCGTCGCGTCACCCCAGATGAGACGCGCCGATTGGTCGAGCGCATGCGTTCGCGCATCGATGGACTTGTACTACGTACTACTTTTATCACCGGTTTCCCTGGCGAGACCGAACAGCATGTCGATGAGCTGGCCGATTTCATTGCTCAGGCCAAGTTTGAGCGATTAGGCGTGTTCACTTATTCGCTCGAGCCCGATACGCCGGCTGCGCGACTGGATGGTCATCTGCCCGACGAGGTCAAACAAGCTCGACGCGATCGCTTGATGCAAGTTCAGCAGCAGGTCGCTTTCGATTGGACCGAACAAACGGTTGGCAACGCTTTCGAAGTCATGATCGACAAGCCGTTCGATGTGGCGCGCAACGTGTGGATCGGTCGAACATATGCTGATGCGCCCGACGTCGATGCAGTCGTGTACGTTACCGGTCAACCGCGCCATCCAGTGGCATCAGGCCGTATCATGCCGGTCGAAGTTGTCGGGCATCAGGATTACGATTTGATCGCGGCCACGGTTGGTACTGGTCGCTAGCGAGTGCACCGGACACAAAATTGTTTGACAATGGTTGTTGTCATTCAATTTTCAGTCAGAGGGTCGATTATGAGCAGCAGCGCGAGTGTTGCGAAACCAGTTGAAGCTGGTTCGCAGGTATTGAATGTACCAAATTCTATTTCGATGTTGCGTTTGATCTTGGCCATCGTTGTCGGTGTGCTGATTGAGTATCAACAGTTTACTACCGCCTGGATCATCTTTATCGTCGCTGCTTCGACCGACTTTGTGGATGGATATTGGGCGCGGCGATTCAATCAGATCACCAAGCTTGGTCGAATACTCGATCCATTTGTCGACAAGATCATCATCACAGCAGCGATGGTTGCTCTGGTCGGTGTGCCCGCCAGTGGCGTAGCGGCTTGGATGGTCACGGTCATCATCGGACGTGAACTATTGGTCACAAGTTTGCGAGGGATGGTGGAAGGCCGTGGTGGCGATTTTAGCGCTCGCTGGTTAGGCAAGTGGAAGATGTTGTTTCAGTGCATCGCCGTGGTCGCATGTCTGATGTTGGCTAGTGCCACTGAGCCAGCGCCGTGGCTGTGGTGGACCGCCCGCGTATCGCTCTGGCTGGCCGTCGCCATGACCATCGCCTCCGGCATCGATTACGTTGCCCTAGCGATCAAGGTCAGTCGTGCCTCTGCGGCAGTCTGACAAAAATGTTGTGACAGAAAATATGTTGTCACTCAATTTTTGGTCAGCTGATTTTGCGTCGGAAGTCGCGGAACTCTTGGGGCCAGGGGGCGACGAACTCGAGGATCTCTCCGGAAACAGGATGTTTGATGGCCAGTGTCTCTGCGTGCAAACCCATGCGATTGTAGGGCCAGAAGCGATGTTTGGCTTGATCGCTTCGATAACGTGGATCGCCGACAATCGGGTGACCCAAATCGGCCAGGTGCACGCGTATTTGATTGCGGCGGCCGGTTTCTAACTGCACGGTCAAGATTGAGGCATCGGCGAATTGGTCGCGCACTTCGTAATGCGTGACCGCCAGTTCACCGCCTGAAGGATCTTGCGTAGCATAGCGATTCAAGTCCGCGTCGGTGGCCAGGTAATTGCGTATGGTACCTGACCTGTTCTCCATGCGACCGACGACGATGGCTGTGTACTTGCGTTTCGGTTTGCGAGCTTGAAACTGTTCGCGCAAGGCCAGCGCCATTTCGAGTGACTTGGCAAAGACCAACAAACCAGAAACGCCGCGATCGAGTCGATGTACGCTGAAAGCTTCCACACCTGGTTGCTGCCGCTCGAGCCAGCGATTGATGTTGCCAAGCAGAGTATTGCTCTCGCGCTTGGGAGTGGGGACGGTCAGCAGCCCCGCTGGCTTGACGACTAACATCAAGTGTTCGTCGTCATAGGCGATTTCAAACGGTTCGCGTTTGGAGTTCTTTCGCTTGTTCGGCGTGGCCAGTGGCTGCGGGGCATATTCGATTTCCAACCGATCGCCCGGAGAGAGTCGCCAGTGTGGTTGCCTGACCACGCGTCCGTTGACGCTGACCAGGCCGTCATGCAGCAAGGTACTGGCGATATTGCGGCTGATCTTCAGATGCGATTGAATCAGCGAGAGCAGAAACCTGGCGGGCTCTGGCACTCGCTGATCGATAACAAAACTTTTGAGCAAAACTAAACCCCGAGCAGACTCTTGATCTTGGCTTCCAAGTCCTCGGCGTTCTTCTCGCCTGATCCGACCTTGATCATTTGAATGACGCCATTCTGGTCGACCAATACGGCTTGAGGAATGCCGGTTACGCCAAACTTGCTATTGTAGTCGCTCTGCTTGGGAGTCACTACAAAACCATGCTCCAGCTTATGAGCTTTGCGAAATTCATCGAGCATGGCTAGTTCGGTTTCCATGGAGGCAGTCGGGTCACTGACTTGGCGACCTTGCTCTTCGTCCCATTTGTATCCGTACTGACGCGTTACGCCAACGATCACCAGGCCCTTGTCGCCGTATTGCTTCTTCCACTCTTGCAGGTGTGGGAAGGTGGCGATGCATGGACCGCACCACACGGCCCAGAAATCGATCAGCACGACTTTGCCTTTGAGTTCGGCCCAAGATACTTCGGGCATGTTGACGACTGCTTCGATATCGAATTCAGGAGCATGTTGACCGATCAAGCTCTGATGCAACATTTTGCTCTGAATGCGCGACTCAGCTTGCTTCAATGTTCTCTGTAATGTAGCCAAACGTTTCTGTTCGCTTTCATCCAGACGCTCAGCAAATTTATCGCCGATAGCTTTGGTGTCTTCCAGCAGTTTCATGGCTGCCGCGCCATCGGTCTCAGCTTTCGACATGGCCAGGCTGGTTTGAATAGTTTGGTAAGCGCTGTAATCGCCCAGGCTTGCCGATTCGCCTTCAAGTGCTTCGCGTAGCATCGGCTCGATCGTATCGTAGGCCTTTTGTAGCTCTTCAGGAAACTTGTTGCCGATTACCGAGCCGAACTGCGAGAAGCTGGATGCCAGCAAGCTGCGGTTGGCAGTGTTCGAATTTTGTTTCGCAGCCGCCAGTGAAGATTCCAGGCGTTTGTTAGCCCAAGCCTTGCCTTCTTCAGCTCGTCCTTCGCGCATCAATAACGACATAAGCAGCGATGAGAGTGACGCGTCATTGCCGCTGATTTTCTTGTCCTCCATCTTCGCGAGCGCAAGCTTGGCGATGTCGATGGCTTCGGAGAATTTCTTTTCGCTTGCCAATTTGGAGGCGATGGCATAATGCGACATCGCAAAGGCGACACTGGTTTGTTGCGATGCAGAATCATCGAGAGCTTCAGCCGTTTGTTTGGCCACTGTTTCCATGCGCGCTTGGCCGGCTGGGTCCTTCGCGTTGATCATGGCGTTGGCCAACATGAAGTTCATATACTGGCTAGCACCGCTGGTTTGCTGGGCCAAGCCTTCATCGATCATCTTGGCTGCGGCTTCGAAGTCTTTGTCTTGTACGAGTTGTTGGAAAGCTGCGCGATCGAAGAACTTGGGTTTGGGCTCTTCTTGGGATTTTGATTCCGATGGAGTCTTGGCTTCCGTGGGCGGATCCTCGGCGCCCCATGCGGTCGACTCCAGTCGCACCGAACCAGATCCAGTGAGCGAGCCGAATATGGCCAAGCTCCAAATAGCAAATCTTCGCCTCAGTTCGTCAATACTCGGCATGGGATTCATTGATCCACTCATCATGGCCTCGCGCAGCTGGAAGGAAAACCCAGATAGAATTCAGCACTCGATAAACGTTAATGTAGTGCTAAGCGCTGGCGGCGAAAAGAGTTCAGGCGAGAAATGGTAGAGCAGTCGCACGCAACTGCTCTACTTGTATTTCACCCAAAATGATCGGTCAGAGTCTCTGACGAACCCTGGGTCGATTCAACTAGGCAATTACTTGGCTTCAGGCGTGGCGGCTGGAGCGGCGGCGTCGGCCGGAGGCGTGGCAGCCGGAGCCGTTTCGGCAGCGGGAGCCGTTTCGGCAGCCGGTGCAGCTGGTGTATTCGATGGTGTTGGTGGTGCAGCGCTACCACAACCAACCAGGCCAGCAGCCAACAACGCCAATAGTCCTAACTTTTTCATCTTGTCTCTCCTGAATAGTCGACCCAATGTTTCGATTGCTCACCAACCAACTCGTGGCGAGTACCACTACCGAAGAGCCAGCATTGCGCCAAGATATTCCATCCGCCAGAGAAAATCTTTGTCACTCCATTTTTAGTCAGTTCGCTATCGAACGCTTGGGAAACCGAGGCTGGGCAGCCTGCGGCTTGGGGCACTTCCCAATGTTGGCGTTCACTGATCAGATTCAAAGTTGTTAAACTTATGCGGCACGAATTACTTAGGTTACTGGTTTGGGGACCGCAGAGCGAATGAGTGTATCGATTGATGAAATGCTGGGACGCATTCACCATGGCGACTGTGTGCAGGGGATGGCACAGCTACCTGACGGTAGCGTTGATTTGGCTTTTGCCGACCCGCCATTTAATATCGGCTATGAGTACGACGAGTTGACGATCGACTGGACTACGAGAAGTATCTCGATTGGTCCAAGCAGTGGATGGCGCAGGTATATCGTGTCCTCAAAAGTACCGGCACGTTTTGGTTGGCCATTGGCGACGAATACGCGGCTGAACTGAAGATCGAAGCCCAAAAGCTTGGATTCCATTGTCGCAACTGGGTCGTTTGGTATTACACGTTTGGCGTCCATTGCAAGAACAAGTTCACGCGTTCGCACGCGCACATGTTCTACTTTGTCAAAGATCCTCAGCTGTTCACCTTCAACTTTGATGATATCGCCGTACCATCGGCCAGGCAGTTGGTTTACGGTGACAAACGCGCGAACCCACGCGGCCGCACGCCCGATGACACATGGATCCTGCGACCGCAGGATTGCGATGGATTTAGCTGTGAAGAAGATACTTGGTACTTTCCAAGGGTCGCCGGCACGTTCAAAGAGCGGGCGGGCTTTCATGGCTGTCAGATGCCCGAGCAACTGCTCGGACGCATCATTCGCGCGTCCTCCAATCCCGGGGAGATCGTCATCGATCCGTTTTCGGGAAGCTCTACAACTGTGGCCGTGGCCAAGAAACTGCATCGACGATTTCTCTCGTTCGAAATGTCGGCTGAGTACCATAAGCTAGGCAGTGCCCGGCTCGAGTCGGTCAGCCCGGGCGATGCGTTAGAGGGTGCCGCTGAGCCGAAAATTTCAGCTCCGAGCACCGAACAAGGACGTCGATTGGATGACACCAAGCCTAAAGGTCGACGCAAACGGTCTGGACAGCCCGAACTCTTGCCCGGATTGGAAGACGGAGCGGTCTCCTAGCGCTTGACAATCTGCCCTTCATCTCCAACCATATAGGTCTGAGAAACGCACCCACTTCTGGTTGACCTCTTTTCTGCGTGAGAAAAGAGGTCTTATTTTTTGTCGTTTGGTCTGTGTGAAAACTTTCCGGGAGTACCTGGCATGTCGGATATGGTTCCGATGACGCGCGAGAAGTACAACGCGCTTAAGGCGGAGATCGACCACTTGGAGCAAGTGGTGATGCCGGAGATCGCTGAAAAGATCGCTGAAGCACGGGCTGAAGGCGATCTGAAGGAGAACGCCGAGTACCACGGCCAACGCGAACGACAAGGCCAGATGCAGGCTCGTATCAACGACAAGAAAAATAAGTTGGCTAATGCCTTTATCATTGATCCAGCCAAGTTGCCCAAAGATGAAGTCGGCTTGATGGCTACCGTGAAGGTCAAAGACCTCGACTTCGGCGATGAAGAAGAGTTCACCATTGTGGGCCTGGGTGATGCTTCGGCGATGAAGAAGAGTTCACCATTGTGGGCCTGGGTGATGAGGATTACGACTCGGGCAAGATTCTTTCCAACAGCCCCATTGGCTCTGGATTGCTCGGCAAAAAGGTTGGTAGCAAAGTCGAGATTCCTGTTCCGAAAGGCAAACTGCGTTTCCAGATACTTGCGATCGACTATCGCATGCTCGATTAGCATTATGTGGTCGAGAATCTTACGGTTCTCTTTATCACAAACCAAACGCAGGGCTGCTTTGTTTAGCCTGTGGCCGCAAGCTTGGAGAACCCGCTAGCAGAGCCAGGCGTTTACCTAAGTTCTCGTCCGTAATTTTTAGTCTGATGATCTGACGGAAGATTTCGAGACAAGAATGGTTAGGTGAACACGCGGCCGGTTAGCGGGTTTTCCTGGTTTGCGGTCATGGGCTAAACGAAACTGCCGTACCGAGGATTCAAATTGACAGATAACACGACAAACGAGCCCAATCCGAATGCAGCTGAGCCCTCGATGGGACCGGCTTGCCTGGTGATTGCCATGTTGACGCTGGCCGCTTTTATGGCCTTCTGCGCCATCGGTAGCTTCGTCATGTTCAGCGACAGCCCGGCACTGGCAGAGCGCGGTATTACGCAGGCGCTTATGCCATGGGTGGAATCGAGCAACCTCGCGCCAGCCGACAAACGCGAGATACTCAGCGACTTGCAAGATACGGTCGATAAAGTCAAGTCACGCAAATTGACCACGCGTCAGCTGACTCGATTGAAGAGTGCACTGGAAGATAACCCGGTGTTGCTATGGGGAAATGTCGAAGGTGTGATGGCTCGAGCCAAGGAAGTTGGGTTGACCGATCTGGAACTCGAGTCGGCAGAACGAATCACGCAACGATTGCTCCGCGCCGCTGCGATGCGCAAGCTGGGACGCAATGATTTGGTCTACACGCTTGAAAGCTGCACGCATACGCGGCCCGATGGCGAGGGCTTGGAAGTCAATGATAAACTTACGGCCGAGAACGTTAGATTATTTTTGTCTCGTGCAGAAAAATTTGTTAACGGAATGGAAGTGCCCAACGAGTCGTTTACAAAGACCGTCCCCGAGGTCTTTCGTGGCCTGATCGACGAAGCCCTTACTGTAAAATAGTCCGGCTAAGACTATATTCTTATCGATCCACGCAGGGTGACCAATCGCAACCCGACGCGTGAGCGAGGGACGTCGCCTGGTGGGTCACCACTGGAATAGACCCACACTCGCTTTGGTACAGACACAGGCGAGAACAGGCACAGGCGAGAACATGGTTTTCCGCGTTTTGTGTTGGCCCGGTGCCGCCCCTCGCTAACGCGTCGGGTTACGATTTCCCTCGCTGACGCGGCGGGGTGTGATTGAACGTGTTCGCTAACGATTGCTTGAGAAACGCACCATGGCGCATTTGACAGCGGTCAATGGACCATCATCAGGTACAAGATACGAACTGGTCAAATCGGTTACGATCCTCGGACGCAGTCCCGAGTGCGATGTCGTGTTGGAAGCCGGCGCTGTTAGCAGGCAGCATGCGCGCATCGTGCGTCGCGGTGATGAGCTACTGCTGGAAGACTTGAAGAGTCGCAACGGCACCTATCTCAATGGCCAGTTGGTATCACAGCCAACGGGCCTCTCCGATAGCGACATGCTGCGCATATGTGATTTGGAGTTCACGTTTCACGCAACCGAAGTGCAGAACCTGTACGACTCGACGGTCATCAAAGATGGTTCGTCTACTTTCGGCGTAATGATGGTGGACGATCCCGAGGATTCGTCTCGAGCCGTCATGAACAAGATCGATGTGCGTTCTGGTTTTTCGGGTGGATCGCAATTAACGACCACTGCCGAAGTGCGCTTGGCTGCTGTGCTCGAGATTGTGCAGAGTCTTGGCAAGGCCGTCGTTGTGGATGACGTGCTGCCCAAGGTGCTCGACACGTTGTTCCGCATTTTTGTCCAAGCCGATCGTGGCTTTGTCGTCTTGCGTGGTCCCCAAGGTGAGTTGGTGCCGAAATGGCTTAAGACACGCAACGCCGAAATGCAAGAAACGTTTCGCATCAGTCGTACCGTGATGCGCGAAGTCATGGAATCGCGCCAAGCCACCATGTCGTTGGACGCTTCGAACGACGAGCGCTTTGAAACAGCCCAGAGCGTTGCCGACTTCCGCATACGTTCGATGATTGTCGCTCCGCTGATCAGCAGTGATGGTGAATCGATCGGCGCGATCCAGATGGATACACTCAATCCGAAGCGACGTTTTGAAGAGTCGGACTTGGAAATATTGGCAGCCGTTGCCTCTCAAGTAGGCGTTGCCATCGAGAACGCGCAGTTGCATGAACAACTTCTCGAGCAAAAGCTCTTCGAGCAAGATCTCGACTTGGCCAAACGCGTGCAACAGGCGTTTTTGCCTGGCAAACACCCGGACCTGACCGGCTTTTCCTTCTACCACTTCTATCAACCAGCCCAGCAGATCGGTGGCGATTACTTCGACTATATCCCACTTTCCGACAACCGCACGGCCATCGTGGTTGCCGATGTCGTCGGCCACGGAGTTGCCGCCGCCATGCTCATGGCCAAGCTATCGGCTGAAACGAGATTTGCATTGGCCTCGAATCGTTCGGTTCACCACGCCATCAGCGATTTGAATCGACGCATCTGTGCCTTGGGCGTTGAAAAGTTCATCACGTTTTTGTGCCTGGTGCTCAACTCGCAAACAGGCGATATCGAAATCGTAAACGCGGGACATATGGCTCCCCTTTGGCGACGCAACGGCAAAATCGAACAGCCCGGCGAAGCCGAGTCCGGCGTGCCGCTCGGTATCATCGATGATTACGAATATGAGTTGAGCACGATTACGCTCGGCCCGACAGAGCGCCTCGTCCTGTACACCGATGGCATCAACGAAGCCCCCGATGCCGCTGGCAAACTCTTCGGTATACCTACGCTCGAAAAGATGCTCGGCGCCGCCGAGCAGGATGTGAGCATCATTGGCACGAACATGACTGATGCCGTCATCAAATTCATCGTCGGCACAACGCAAGCCGACGACATGTGCCTGTTGGTCATCGGCCGCGAGTAATTTTCCGTCATCCAATTTTCTGTCAGCACTGACCGAAAATTGGATGACGAAAGAGATTCGAATGACTATTGGGGGTTTCCGAAGTTTAGATTCGGAGGCAACTGTGGCAGACCGCCTACTCCAGGGGCACCTGGGGCGGCATCGCTGGCTGCGGCCTTGGGACCGATCAGCACATCGCGTTTGAGCATCAGTTGCTTGAACGATGTATCTTCAATCAGGTAGTACCAATCGGCGAAACGCGCGTTGAGCTCTTGTACTTTCTTGCGAGCCGAAGTCAGCTTTTCATTGCGTGCGTCCAACAAGCGTTGATTCGACTTGGTGATCTCGCTTTGTACAACTGTCAAGCGATCCTTGAGCTCTTCGTCGGTAGCTGGTGCCTTCTTGTCATCAGCTGGTTTCTCAGTTGCCGCTGGTTCAGCAGCCTTCTTGTCGTCCTGGGCATCTTGCGCCTCAGCTTCTTCTGAAGCATCGCTGCAAGTATTCTCAGGCTTGTTCTCTTCCGCCTTCGGCTCTTCTGCTTTTACATCGGCCTTCGTTTCGTCGGCCTTCGTTTCGTCGGCCTTGGGCTCATCGCCTTTCGCTTCATCAGCCTTAGGTGCGTCGGCCTTGGGCTCATCACCTTTCGCTTCGTCCGACTTGGGTTTATCAGCAGTCGGTTCGGCTGGCTTATCTTCAGCGGGAGTGGTCTCAGTAGCTGGTGGAGCAGTCTTGGCAGCTCCGCCCTTCTTGGCTTCTTCGGCAGCAGCCTTCTCGGCATCCATCTTCTTCAGATCTTCAATCGTCTCTGGCACGGCTTGCAGGTCGGGAGCTGGGAACTTGGACTCATCGAGCGAGGCTGTGACCAGCAAGTAGCGTTGACGGGTGGCGGTTGGTGCTTCTTTCTCTTTATCTTTGTCATCGGCGCTGGTCTCAATCGTGCTACTGGCCATGACTTCTTCACCGAATCGCAGCGTATAACGAATACCATCTTTCGTTGTCAGCAGCGTCTCACCTGCGTTGGCAAGGATCTCGGTAGTGTCGCCGTTGGGATAAGGAATGAAACCTTGATCCAGCAAGCTGACCATGCTTTCCTGGTTTTCGAGCAACGCCTTGTCGGCCTTCAAGTCCGCGGCCAGGCCCTTGGGCTTGGGACGCACACCGACGATCTGCAGCGACTGAGCAGCCGTTCGCAGTGAATTCAGTTTGTCGCCTTTCAGCTCTTCGGTATCGCCGAGCTTGACTTCTTTGGAATTAGCCCCTTCGAACTCCAACAGACGATCCAGAGACCATTTGCTCGTGGTTGTATCATAAGACGTGTCCGCTTCCATCGATCGAGCCAGCGCCACTTGGATACCTTGTGGACCTGGTCGCTGTTGGGTCTGGTAATCGCGAATGCCAATGCCGACGATGTCAAAGCCTTTGACATTCAACAAGTCAGGCTTGATCCACTTCTTGAAGTCGGTATTGAAAGCGCTGGTGTCGATTTCAACGCTGTACACTGGGTCTTGATTGGGAATACGGACATAGTGCAACTGTTCGTTGTTCTTGTCCTTCTTGCCAATGATCAGGCTGGCCATGGCTTTGCCCGACGCATCGGCTACCGATACCAACATGCCCACACCGGTCACACCGGCTTCCAGTTTGTCGCTCGGCTCGATGACTCCATACAACGCATGGTCGCCGGGGCCTGCATCTTTGATGATGTCGAGGATCTTCAAACCGGCTAGCGGCGAGGTGGCATTCTTGAGCTGCTCGTCAGCGTCGGCTGGATAGTTGTACTCCGAAGGAATGCGCCAGAGATTGGTCTGCTTGTCGCGGACGATCTCAAACGAATCCATCGACAGTTTGTTTTCGTCGAACTTGGTGATCTTCAGCGAAGCTGCTTTGGTAACGTCGGCGGCCTCGTCCTTGAAGAGCAAGTCACCGGCCTTGGCCGTACCCGACTCTTCTTCCTTGGTCACAGTAACCGGACGCGTCAAAACCGCCAGCAGTACTGCCACCGCAGCCACGGCCGCGAAGATGCCTGTCTTTTGAGTCTCGTTCACGGGAGTTCTCCCAACTTGTATCAAACTTTGTTTTTAATTCGTGGTGAAGTAGACGACAATCGCTTGGACCTGCTTGTTGGTTAACGCAAGCGATTCTTCGAGATGCCTTCACGCTCGCGAACGCGTCGTGAAACAAATACAGCGATGCCGACCAATAGTGGCGGAATCGGCGGCAAGAAGATTGCCCAGAACTTGTAAGCGTTCTGGAGTTGCAAGACCTTCTTGTCTGCCTCACGACGGCTTTCCATGATGCGTTCGTCGCGTTCCTTCTCCAGTTGTTTCTTCTTGATCGCAAGTTTACGTGCCAGCAGACCGCTTTGGATCTTGGCCTCTTGCTGCTTCTGCATCAAGTTGCGTGCATCGTCGGCAGTGGCGATCCCCTTGGTCTCCAAGGCGCGCACTTGTTCCATAAACTTGCTTTCAACCTTTTGATTTTCTTCTTCCGCCTTTTGAATTTCTTCGTTGAACGTCTCTTGGAACTTGATCTGTTCAGCGTCTTCAGCCTGGCGGAACTCTTCGCTCTGCTTTTCGAGCAACTGGAGTGTGCTGTGTTGAGGCTCGTGACGACGAATGGCTGGGTAATCGTTTTCACCGACAAGCGCGTCGACGATATTCAGCACAAACGTCACGTTCTGGAAGCGGAAGCGAATGTCTTCGATCTGCTGCGGACGAGCGCGGACATTCAAGAAGAACGACAACATGCAGTCCAAGTCAGTCACATAGACTGCGCGGATAGGCTTGGCATCGGACTTCTTGTCGTCGGCTTTCTTGTCGCCTTCGGCAGCGTCTTTCTTGTCCGTGTCTTTCTTGTCGGCATCTTTGGCTTTGTCATCCTTGGGCTTGTCTGGGGCGGAGCCTTCGATCATGACTGCCAGGCATTGTTTGCCGGTAGCCTTGCCCTGCTTCATGCGCAATTCCATGGGCGACGCGCCATTGCGCAAGCTGTTGCGAGCATCGCCCGCTTCCAGCACGCCGGACTCTTCGCTCGTGCGCACCAGCTTGGTGAACTTCAGGTCCTTGCGATCGGCATCGACGTCGACGGTGCCAGCGTACAAGAACATGAGCTCTTGCAACCCTTCGGTGATCGGGCTGTCTTCCGACAGCAAGTCGGCTTCAGGCTCGATCTCTTCGCGAACGAAGATCCATTCATCGGTCGCCTGCATCAGGCGTTGCAGCTTGGGATACGGGTTGTAAGGTTGCCAGACCACAAATGGATCAACGAACTCCATACGAGGTGTGGGCTTGTTGGGCACGCGCAAACCAAGTTCTTGCCATAGTTGCTGGATGTCGCCCTTAGGTGGTGGTGGGCCGCCGCCTCCGAACATGCCACCGCCCGGCGCCGCCTTCGGTTCACCGGTTCCGGGAATACCATCAAAGCCAAACGGCACGGGGTCTTCGAAGATGGCCGATGGAATACCGCTCTTTACGGCGGCTGTTACGTTCATGAGTTCTTGCGGACCTAACGATGAAGGCTGCACGATGAACAACACATCGGCTTGTTCAGCGGTAATTGGTTGCGTCGGATCGATATCGACCAGTTCATATTGCTTGGCCAGTTCGTTCAAAATAGCTTGGCGCGGGATCTGTTGGAACGATCCGCCGGCCATCGAGAATCCGCCCATGAACTGAGCGTCTGTCTTTACAATGCCCAGCTTCTTGCGCACAGGTTGCGACACGGTTTTAATCGAACGCACCAATTCGTACTCGACAGGTACACCGCTTTCAAAGAATGGCACGACCACTTTTGACAGACCGCTGCGGAACGCAGCTCCCAAAATCACTTCCACATCTTTAAAGGCGCCGCGTTCGCGAACGCGAATGGTTTGCGGCGTGATGCCGAACTGTTTGGCAGCGATATTGGCTTGTTCGCTGAACGGCTCGAGGTTGTCGTGAATGCGCACATCCAGTTTGACTTTGCTGCTGCTGGCCAGCGACTGAAACTCTTTCAATCGCGCCAATAGGTCATACTTAGTGCGCGTGTATTGTTCCGGCACATCGGCCGACAAATAAGCTTCGATAACGATCGGCCGTTCGGCTTCCAGGTTCTTGATCAGCGAACGCGTCGTGGTGCTGAGCGAGCTGACTTGTCCGCGCGTCATGTCCTGGCGGATGAAATCGTTATTGCGGAAGAAGTAGGTACCGGCCAGCAGTATGGCGATCAGCATGATCACGCGCGTGAAGTAGTGCAGGAACATGCTATTGCCATCTTTGCCACCGCTCCAGTGACGTCGGCCAATCAAGACCATGCACAGGTACAAGCCCAGGAATACCAACAGGGCAAAGTACGCCACCGAAGAGATACCGATGACGCCGCGACCGAAGTTATCGAACTGTTCGCTGATGCTGAACAGGTTGATAAAGCGAGCCGTGGCGTTGTTGTCGACAATCACATCGGACATGGCGGCGAAGGCCAGAGGTGCATTGAACAGTGCGCCTAAAATGAAGCCCACCGTCAAGTTGTGCGTCAAGAACGAAGCTACCATACCGACTGCCAGCATGGCCATGCCGATGAACCAATAACCAAAGTAATTGGCTGCAAACAAACCGGTATCCAGTTCACCTTGCGACAACATCAACAGCACGATGAACGTCGCCAGTTGCGAGAACAGCAGCGATGCTGTGTAAATCGAAGCCGTGGCCAGGTACTTACCGATGACGATATCAAAGTCATTGGCTGGCAACGTCAACAGCAGTTCGTCGGTGCCTTGTCGCTTTTCATCAGCCCAAATGCTCATCGTGATGGCGGGGATGAAGAACAACATGATGATCGGGAACCACTTGTTTAGTTGGTCCAGAGTCGCCAGGTTGGAACTGAAGAACTCGTGCGGCCAAAAGGCAGCCATCGAAGTCAGCAGCACGAACAAGCACAAGAAGACATAGCCGGTTGGGTTTGTAAAGTAACCCAGAAAGTTACGCTTGAGCACTGCATAGGCGGCCCGCTTGGTGCTGGCCAGCAAAGCGACGATGATCAGCAGGATGGCTACAAACACCAGGTCGATGCTTAGCAATACCAAAAGCGACCACAGCTGATTCAATATTGTTTCGTTCATAGTCGTCTATTGAATTCGATTCATTGGGGAAAGTGTTGGACGGACTCGCTGCACTGGTCAAGCGAAGGAATACGATCAGGCTGCGCCCGTGAGCTTGTGGAAAGCCACATCCAGTTCGCCGCGTGTCTTGAGTTCGGCCACTGTGCCATCGAATACCTTGCGGCCTTCGTTGATCATGACCACTCGATCGGCCATTGCCTCGACTTCTTGCAGAATGTGCGTTGACAACAGAATGGTCTTCGTTTCGCGCAAGCGGCGCATCGTATTGCGGACTTCGCGAATCTGGTTGGGATCCAAACCTGCGGTGGGTTCGTCCAGGATCAACACATCGGGCTCGTGCAGCAGTGCTTGAGCCATGCCCACGCGCTGGCGAAAACCCTTGGACAACTTGCTTATCGCCTTTTGCTGAACGCTGCCCAAATCGCACAACTCGATGACTGCGTCGATGCGTTTCTTCTTGGAAGCCAGGTCCATACCGCGGGCTTCGGCGAAGAAGTCGAGCAATCCGAGTGGCGTCATATCGGGGTAGAGCGGGCCGTTCTCGGGCAGATATCCCAGGTGGCGGCTGCCGGAGAGCCGATCGTTGAACATGTCATGGCCAGCGATCCTGGCTACACCTTCGCTAGGTGCCAGGTAGCCGGTTAACATCTTCATCGTGGTACTCTTACCCGCACCGTTGGGTCCGAGGAAAGCGACTAGTTCGCCCTCGTACACTTTGAAACTGATATCTCGAGCCGCCGCGAAGGGGCCGTAAAACTTTGAGAGCCCTTCGGCTTCAATCATGGCTCGCCGTTTTTCGGTTGGTTCAGTCACGCAGCACCCTTTTTGAATTGACAGGAGAACAATGTTTGCGACCGTATCACTCCAGTCGATGAATCATGCAGCCATGCGTTGGGTAGAGGTAGCCCAGTGAACCCAGTGAAGCAAATCGAGTTTCAATTCGTGTGAAACGGATTTGCGAACCATCTTGGGGCGGCGCCAGCATGTGAGACTGGCCACTGGTTTCCCTACTCACCCAACAGGCACATGCATCCATCGGAGTGGCCGACATTGTAACGCATGTCGGCCGCCTCTTCGTCCGCAGGTAGACCCGGACGTAACTGTTTTACGTTTCAATCCCGCAGGCGGTTCAGCCCGGGCATTGATCGTCGTAAGGTTTTACCCTTCAACGGTTTGCGGACAAGTAGGGGAGGCCCGGAAACGGGATGCAGTCGGCGATTTTTTGTCAGATGAACTCCCACCGAAGATTAAACCACAAAAATTGTTACCATTAGGCCGAACACAACTCACCTTCCTAACCAGAGAGAAACTTCATGGCACGACCTGGCTCATCACGTATTCTTTTCGTTGACCGATAACTCACCGGCCAAGGTCGAAGCGCTGGTGCAGGCCTGCAAAAAGTATTTGAACGATCACCCAGGTTTGGAATCCTTCGATGTCGGGCGCCTGAATCCCGATTTGGCTCGGCCAGTAAATGATCGAGGCTACGATGTGAGCCTGCACACCGTCTTCGTTGATCGAGCCGCCCACGACGCTTACCAAACCGCGCCGCGGCACATACAGTTCATCGAAGAGCAAAAGCCAAACTGGAAACAAGTTCGAGTCTTCGATTCCGATTTGCAGTAAGCGATCTTTGTTTTCTGTCCCGCAATTTTTGTCAGAGCCCCTCCGACAAAAAATGAAGGACAAAAAATAATGCTAAGCTTGAATCGTTCGCCGTAAAACACCTTGAAAGGGCCAATGGATGCACGCTACTGAAGCCACCGACATTTACTTCGAAGCCGCAGCTGACAAGCTGGACTTGCCCGAGTGGATGCGCAAGCTGCTCAAAACGCCCAAGCGTGAAGTCACCGTTCAGGTGGTTTGCGAGATGGACGATGGCCGTGTCGAAACCTTTCTGGGCTACCGCGTGCAACACGATAACGCGCGGGGGCCGATGAAAGGTGGCTTGCGTTATCACCCAGCCGTGGATTTGGACGAAGTGCGTTCGCTGGCCAGCTTGATGACCTGGAAGACGGCCGTCGTCAACATTCCATACGGCGGTGCCAAAGGCGGCGTCGGCGTCGATCCGAAGAAACTCTCGCGCAAAGAACTCGAGCGACTCACGCGCGGCTTTGTCGACGAGATTCACGACATCATCGGACCGGATACCGACATCCCCGCTCCCGACATGGGCACGGGCTATGAAGTCATGGCCTGGATTCGTAATCAATGGGAAAAGTATCACGGCTTTAACCCGGCCGTTATCACGGGCCAAGCCAGTTGAAGAGTACGGTGCCAAAGGTCGCGAAGAAGCAACAGGTCGCGGCGTAGGCATCTTAGCCGTCAAGTTCATGCGACGTTTTGGTGTCAAACCGGAAACATGTCGCACGGCCATACAGGGGTTTGGCAACGTCGGTTCGCATGCCGCCAAGTTTCTCAGCGAAGCCACCTTCCCGGTCGTGGCGGTGAGCGATGTGAGCGGTTGTTACTACAATCCCAAAGGCCTGAACGTGGCGGACCTGCTGCGGCACACGATGAACAACGGCGGATCGCTGTCCGGTTACAAAGATGCCCAGCATCTGCCAGCCGACGAACTGCTCACGCTAGATTGCGATCTGCTGATCCCAGCGGCCTTGGGCGGCGTGATCACCAAAGACAACGCGCACAAGATCAAAGCCAAGTCTATCATCGAAGGCGCCAATGGACCGATCTTCCCTGATGCTGACCAGATCCTGGCAGATCGTGGTATCACAGTCCTGCCCGACATATTGGCGAACGCCGGTGGTGTCACGGTCAGCTACTTTGAATGGGTGCAGAATCGTCAGCACTATTCATGGAGCCTCGATCGCGTGCGTCAGGAACTCGATCGAACGCTCAGCGAAGCCTTCGAGCAAGTGTGGACAGAGTCGCAACGCGCCGATGTCTCTCTCCGCACCGCCGCCTTTATGATCGCCATCTCGCGCGTCAAGCGAGCCACCGAACTAGCCGGCCTCTCGGGAGCTTAAAAAGTGGATGACTGAAAGAAGCTCACCGTCGGCCCTGTGCCGGCGGGAGCATGACTGACAGCTACCGATGGGCCTCTTGATTTGTCTTTGGCGGCGAGCGGTAACTGGATCCATGCGATAGCGTTCCAAGCGAGCCGCCGATGTTGAACCTCTACCGAAGGCCTTCGACTGATACAGTTTGAAAAAGCGGCTCGCTCAAAATCATTGCATTGGATGATTTTCAGGCTCGCCGCTAAATCCGAAGACGATGGCGGGTGTAAGCCGGCCTGCGTAGTGGTCCTCGCGATTTGTAGCTGTCAATCACGCTCCCGCCGGCACAGGGCCGACGGTGAGCTTATGTTCCTCTGCCAAAGCGTTCGTTGATGATCCGTTGTGGAATCCGTTCCTGTTCCAATCGCAGGCATTGATCGCGGCAGGCAACAAACGCAGCCCGCTCCGCTTCGTTTAACTCGCGCGGCGGCTCGAGCTCGGGCGGATGAGCATTACCAGGAATGGTTAACTCACGAAACTCCTCGAGTGTGCCAGCATCCATCAGCCAACTACGAGTTTGCGGCCATTGGTTCCGAACATGGGCCAACATCTGCAAGCCTTCGACATCGATGTCGCCAAAATAGTTGATTGGTAAAGTATTTAGCCATTCAATGCGATACAGCCCGCTGACGGCACGCCCCAAGCCGCCAAGCGCGATCGTGCGCGTGCGCATCGGCAGCGTTAACAGGTTGATCTTGTTCTCAACGATCACTACCTCACAATCTCGCACCGGTAACGCCGCCACCGTAGCGCGCGGCAGCGCCAGCTCTGAACCAGGACAGTTCAGTTCCGCTTGCAGGTCTCGATCGAGAATACGCACCCACAGTTGATCATCGACCGACCGAAAGCCGTATCGCCCAGCAAACTGCGTGCGTTCAAAACCGAAATCAATTGCATGCGGTGGCAGCACGATATCGAACCAAGATGACATTAGACCCGTGTTCTGTTCGACCAGCTTGGTTGATATCGCCAGCGGCAACTCGCGCAGAAAACAATTGGGTCGCGGGTGGGCAATTACGTACTCCACCACATCCAGGAGATGACTCAGTTCATTCTCGAGTCCGATCAGCCGCTTCCAATGACTGCCCAGCCACTCATTCAATCGCGGTTGGCGTTGACGAATCTCGCTGACCATCTTGGTCAATCGCGTGAATTCGCCCGACTTGCCAATCCAGCGCAGCAAGTCATCGCGAGTTTCAAAATAAACCGCGCTGACAAACTTCTGCTGGCCATAGCCGCGCGAGTTGATCTCTTCGAACTCCAGCGAGTAGCCGTAGCCTTTGTTGGGCTTGGCGTGTTCGCGCAGAGCTTGCTGCTGGGCGATGGCCTCGCTCACAACTTTCGATGGCTTGCGATTGACCGGAAGATAACGCGGAAATATCTCTTGTCCGCCGAGCCAGGCTGCGACGACTTCACTGTAGAGTCGCTTGGCCTTGGTGCGAATTTCTTCAGGCGTGATCACCGCTGTTCCACTGACTGATGCAATTCTTCGGCAGTGATCGACAGCAGTTCACTGCGATGCGTCTGCTTGTTCTTGACCACGTGCAAGTAAGTACCGACATACGGTTCCGTGACGCGCGCTTTGGCATCCAGCGGCGCGACGATTAACAGCTGCAAACGAAAACGTTCGAACAGTTCGAGGGCGTATTCCGCGTGTTGATCATCGCTGCGCGAAAACATTTCGTCGACCATGACAAAATGAAAACGATCGCTCTGATCGGCATCTGGTTCGAGGTCGTATTGATACGCGATCGCAGCCACCAAGACCAAGAACGCAAGCTTGCCTTTTTCACCGCCGGATTGACCGGTGCCACCGTCGTAGAAGCTGCGAACTTCACCGGTCTCGGCGACTAACTCGCGCGCGGCGAAAGAGAACCAGTTGCGGACATCGACGACCTTGTCGCGCCAACGCGAGTTGTTTTCGTCGCGCAGTTTCTCAACCAGCTTTTTCGATGCGCACGAAGGTGCTTTCATTTGCTTCGGGAGTGCCGTCAAAGGTGCCCGAGAGACATCCGGCCAGGTCGCGACGGAAGTCCAGAATCTCGCGGTCCTGCACATCGCTAGGCTCGAGTTGCATGTAGGTGCCCGGCTTCCATTGCAACAGCTTAAGAGCGATATTCAATTGCTCAATCTTGTTGCGAATCTCTTGTCGCTCGGATTCCAGGCCACCGTGCAACAAGCCGATTTCATGCAATACCTTTTCGTTCAGTCGCTTCTTGAATCGCTCTTCGTGTTGCGGTAAGTCATCGCTGGCGATGCGTTGATGCAAGGCGATAAAGCTGGACAGCGAAGCGACATGTGCGTCCAGGTCTACGTGCTCGTCCGGAAACTTCTTCAGGAATCGCGTCATTGCGCTGGTCAGTTTAGCCAACGGGTGCCGAGCGAATCTTGCAAGCGATCAAAGTTCTGTCGCTTGTTGCCGTTCGAAGCTCTCGGGTAGCAAAGCCACATTGTCGAGCGATAACTCTTGCCCCGACCAGGCCGCGTAGCGCTCCAAACTCCAGTTCGCTATCGACAGGCGGCCATCGCTAGCAGCTAACTTTAACTTATCTTGCGCGGCTGATAACCAGCGTTGACCTTGCTTCAATTCGCCTTCGCGCGTGGTGCGATTAGCGATGTGGGCATCGCGGTCGGCTTTGTAGCCATCGGCTTCCTGGCGCAGCTTGGCAACCATGCTCTTCAGTTCGCGAATGCTGTCGTCCGACTCTTCCAAGTGTTGTCGTTCCAGCTTTAATCGCGATGCTTCGAATTCATGTCGTCCGTTATCGATGACATCAAAGTCATCCACTTGCGATGTTTGATCCAGCGCCGCCAAAGCCGCAATCAGCCGCGTATTCTCAGCCTGCACGCGCTCGGCCCGCAGCTGCAGATCCTCAAGATCGCGCGCCGCCTGGTTGATGGCTTCGGCCAAGGCCATGCGTTTGGCGCGGTTGTCCCAACCCAAAACAAAATGGCGTCGATCATCGCTGGCGTTTGCGGTCATTCTTTTCGTGGCGCGTATGCCCGCTCTTGAAGTGGCGATTGCGAGTTCATGGCTGCGCCGGACGCACGCTGGAACTGCTCGACCGTATCGCAAGCCAGGTAGTTGAACTTGTGCTCAATTTCGGCTCGAACCCATGGCGTAAGCTGATGCTCGCGATACTCCAGTTTCTCAGCCAGGCATTCACCGCGTTGTTTCTCGTTGCCGGCGCTCGACTCGTTGCGCGTGCCGACACGCAAGTAGACAAGTCGCTGGCCATGGCCTTGGGCATCGACCAATCGCGTGCGGTCGACATATCCAGCCACGCGCGAATACACTTCGCTGGAGACGAGCAAGCTGCGCGCAAATCCATGCAGCACATGTTCGATGGATGCTTCCCAATCGCGATGTTCGACGGGCACGTTCATCAGTTCCGCGGCGAACGGCAAGTCGCTAGGGGCGAGCTTCAGATCGCGACACATGCGTTCGCGCAAACTGATAAATGATTCGGGCAGGTTGCCTTTGCGGCGTTCGAGCGCTTCGGCTTCCGCGCGGTCGTGCGATAGCTGAGTCGTCAGCGTACCGATTTGGTATTGCAGGGCGTCATACTTTTGCTGGACCGCGACACGCTCTTCAGCCACCGCGCGGCGACGTTCGGTAACCGCTGCTCGGACTTTAGCGAACTGGTCCGGCGAACTGATCTGCATATCGATGCCAGCCAGTCGCAGCTGCGCTTCGAAGGTTGTACGCCGCGATGCTTTCAGCCTGGCCAACTCTTCTTCTTGTGCAATCAGGCCCGGCAAAGCCTTCAAGCGATCACCACCCGAGCGTTCGATTTCAACTTCGAGATGGGCAATGTTGCGGCGCAGTTTGTCCTGATGTTCGTCCAGGCGATTGATTTCCGATGCCAGGTAATCGATCTGTTCCTGCCATTTAGCGCAAAGCGGTTCGAGCAAACGCACTTGTTCATTGGCGAAGTAAAGCTGCGTGGCATCCAATCGTCGTCGGGCCTGCACGACTTCAGCCGAACGCTCCTCATGGCGTTTGCCTTCAGCTACCACCGGTCGCAGCAGTTCATCCTGTTGGCGAATGCGAACCAGCATGCGATGCGATTCGCTCAGTTCATTGAAGTGACGCAGCAGTTGCCCGACGCGTTCATTCCATGGCTTGCGCTCGAGCATATGTTGGCGAATGAAGAGATCTAGTCGCTGCACATCTTTCACAGCCACTGTCTGGTTGAAGATATCCATCGCCTTCGGACGAAAGCCGGTGGCCTTCTGCAACCAACCGAAATACTCTTTGTAACTGGACGTAGTTTTAAAGCCGCGATCGCGCAGTTGCCTGGCCATACCGGCGGAGGAGCTAAGATCGCCCAAGTCCTTGACGATGCCACGCTCGTTATCTGCGAAAGCATATACTTCTCAACGGCGTTCTCGGCATCCAAGTAGAGCACTTGTGTTACTGTGAAGCTCTTGCCTGAACCGGCATTCTCAAAACAAGCCAGGAGAACGGTGTATTGATTGCGGCCGCTGCGCAGGTATTGACTTGTGGTCGTCCGCCTTCGCCAAGCGTCCGGTCGTAGGCACCGCGAATGTAGGTGCGTTCATCGCGTTCGTTCTTGGTGGCACCTGCCGCTACGTTGTAGTTGCGAGTTTGCGGGCGCACCAGCAGCGTCAACATGGCATCGACCAGCGTCGACTTGCCCGATCCGTTTTCACCGATCAACAATGTTGTCTGCCCGCGCGGCTGAACGGAGTAGACCGCACCATCAAATGTGCCCCAGTTGTAAACCTCCAACTTGCCCAGGCGATAACCTGGTAGCGGAGGTGGCATATCATCAATTGGCAGATCCATAGCTCTCTCGGTCTTTGTCAGATGCGGTCTGACAAAAAATTAAATGACATACTTTATGTGCCAGCGCCTGCGCTTACCAAACTTTCGCGCAAGCGCTCCAGGTCATCCAGGGCAAGCGGGCTTTGATGATGCGGCGCACTTCCCAGGAGGGAGGCTCTTGTTCGAATTGACGAACGAACTTGAGCTCTTCGAGCTTTCGCAAAGCTGACACCAGGCTGCGATTCAGTCGCACTTCATCGTTTTGCTCGGGAAAGAAGGCTTGCCATAAAGCCAGCAGATCATTCTGGCTGACGACACAGCGCTCGTTCTGTACATCTTCTTCTTCAAAGATACGCAGCGCATCGCGTAACAACACACACAGCAATGTCGTGTCATAACCCAGCGGCGTGCGCCGGAACAATCGCGGTATGCTCTGGTATTCGGGCGGGACGTCTTCTTCGTCCAGTTGCCGCAAGTACGCCATGCCATCGGCTTCGTCAACGATCAGCAGCAAACCCAGTTTGCCAAAGTAATCGGTCAACGGCGATACGGACCGCAACAATGTATCCCACACGGTTTGATTGTCGTCATGATAGACGACACCTTGCAGCAGACGCACTGCCGCAGCGCTCCATTCCGCCGGCTCAGGCAACTCGCGCTCGAAAGCCATCTCGGGCCGATACGGTGCGCTGGCTGTGGCTAAGCTGGCCGATTGAACTGCGGGCGAATTGTCCAATGGCGAGCCGTCGCTAGCGGAAGATGGATGCTCTTCCATCATTGACGAGTCGCCGTCATCATCGGATTCAAAAAAAATCGTTCATCGCGGTTTGCGTCCTGTTTCGCTGGGGGCTTTGGGTATGAAGGTCACCAGCGGTACCTGTACTATCAGAGTGTGATTGCTTGTGCGGTTTATAGACAAGTCATGTAGCTGTGCAGCAGCTTCGATACTTTCCAAGCTGGCAGTTTCGCTACTGTTTGACGAAATCAAACTGCGCTGACGTGTTCTTCGATCATCACGCTTTCGCGCAGCGAGTTATCGATCAAGTGGCCATCATCGTGCGCGATTGCAAGTAAGCCAACAGTTCGACAACACCACCTTTGATCGGATGTTTTTCTGTCAGGTGGCCTAGCGTGCGACTGCGGCCGCTGGAGGTGAGCTCGCGAATCGATCGACGCAACTTGCGAAAGTCCAATCGTTGCATGCGTGCAAAAGCCGAGGCGATAGCTGCTGCCTGGCCCTCGTCGAACTGATGCAACCACGATCTCGCTACTGCTGAAGTTTTGCGAAGGCGTCCAGAATGTGCGTGTGAGCGGTGAGACGATGTCAGCGTCTGTCTCTATGTGCAACTGAATGTTCTTGGTCTTCTCGGGATCACCAGCGAGCTTTAACGCAGCCTGGCGGATCTCGCGGAGGACGTTGGCTAGACGCACGCGGTGCGCGGCAGCGCGAGCATCCAGCAAACGTCGTAGCGTGGCCGAGAGCCGCGCGGTGGTGCGCATGACCTTTTCGGCTTCCGCCAACAGCGCTGGCACCATGCGCCGCAAACGCGACAGACCTTCGTGCTGATCGACCAGCGCCGCTAGCTGATGGATCTCATTGATGTTCTTGACCAGTTGCGCTTGTTGGCTGGGCGAAAACAAAAAGGCGACGAAAGCATAAAAGCTGATGCCTTCGTCTTGCGTCTTGAGCATATCCTCGGCGTCGAGCGCATAACCCAAAATGCCGCCGCGCGAATCGTTGCCTTGAGCTTGCAACTGTTGCACATCGCGGGCAATGTCTTGAAAGCGTTCCTCGACCGCGCGGAAGTCCGACTGCAGCGCTTTGAGCAGTTCGACGGCTGTTTGAAAGCGTTCGCGAATTTGCGCTGGTCGATACGTTTGTACGCTTTTGCCCGATTCGATAGCAGCGATCTCCGCATCGATCGCCGCGCGCTGGGCTCGCAAGTATTCGAGTCGACGATCCGGATCGGCTGAAGCGCCGCGTACAATGTCTTCCAGCGTTTCAATCACCAGTCGCAAGCGACTCTCGGTGCCTACCAGGCCGCTACCGCGCGATACGGCTGAATCGACAAAGCGAATCGCTTCCTCTGCATAGCGGGTCAACTGAAACTGTGGTTCGATCGAAGCGGATTCGAGAAAGCGTTGCAACCAACCTGCATCGGCCCATTGCGTGAGATAGCGCTCGGGCGGACCGGTCAACAGATTCGAATCGGTCTCGTGCAAGCTCTTCTTGATACAGCGACAGCCGGGCTCGCAAGTCAGCTTGGCCAAGCGAAATCGTCTCGCCTGACTTGAAGGTGCGATTGAGAAAGTCGATCACCAGCGGAGCAAGATCGCTGCGCAGCAAACGGGCCGTCGGCGAGGCATCGAAGAATGCTCGCAGACTTTCACGGCGCATGGAGGTTAGGAATTGGCTATCCGACATGAAATCCCCATAGGAGGGCAGCTCGGCTCGGGCGGCAAATCATAGAAATCTATGGTGACACGTTTGGTCACCGACACAAGCCAGAAACGTGGCGATTACCCCCCGTTTTGCTAAACAGGCGTCAAAATAGATTATCCAGAGCAAAAATTTAGGTTTTCTTGTCACTGGATTTTCCCCCATACGGGTTGTGTGAGCTAAAGCTAAGCGTGTCATCATCTCTGTTCGCCTAGCTCTCTTTGTCCCTCAAATTTTTGTCAGATCACCCGGACAAAAAATTTACGGACAAAAACAATTCGTTAACCTCGTACGCATCTACATGTCCGTGCCCGGCGCTACTGCTCAAGAATCTGCTATCGCCTCAGGAGATCGATTCCTGATGGGCTTGAGCGTGATGCTGGTGGCCAATGTGCTGCAGCGCGTGATTGGGTTGCTGCGCAACTTGGGCTTTTGTCATTTCTTGAGCGATGCTGATCTCGGGCAATGGTCGTTGGCCAATAGCTTCTTTGTGATCGGTGCCCCAATCGCCGTGTTGGGACTGCCCGGTTCGTTCGGCAAGTTCGTCGAGATCTTTCGTCGCCAGGGGGCCTTGGGCAGTTACTTGCGCGCGCTGACGATCGTGAGCACAGGTGGGCTGGTGGCTTTGTCGATTGCGATGGTGGCCATGCCGCACCGTTTCGCCTGGTTGATATTCAACGATGAACAAGCCGCGGCTCAGATGGGCTGGATGATTTCGGCTCTGGCCGCTGTCACCATCTTCAACTTTGTCAACGAACTGATGTCGGCTTTGCGACAAGTACGTGTTGTCTCATCAATGCAGTTTGTGAACAGCCTCGCCTTTGCAGTGATAGGGACGATTGGTCTGCTGTTCGTCCAGTCGTGGACGATCCTGTTGCCTTGCTACACCGTGGCTTGTTTGTTGGCTCTGATTCCAGGCTTATGGGTGCTGCGGGCCGTGCATGCCGATGAGCTGCGAGGCAGCGTGGCCATCCCCGACATGTGGGCACGCGTGTTTCCGTTTGCCGTTGCGCTGTGGTGCATGAACCTGCTCACCAACTTGTTTGACGTATGCGATCGAGCCTTGCTATTGCACTTGACTCCCGACGCCGAAGTCGGTCAGGCGCTCATCGGCCAGTACCACTGCGGTCGCTTGATACCTAACTTACTGATTTCAGTGGCATCGCTGCTCAGTGGCATATTGCTGCCCTACTTGAGCGCCGATTTTGAGAGCGGTGACAAACAGCGGCTGACGAAACGCTTGCGGCAAGTCATGCTGTTGGTCTCGACACTCTTCAGTTGTGCGGGTGTGATGTTCCTGTTGGCGTCACCGGCTCATCTTCAGTTGGATGCTCAGCGGTCGTTATGAAGATGCGCGCAACATCTTGCCG
The DNA here is from genome assembly GCA_037367405.1 of Ottelia alismoides. Lineage (NCBI taxonomy): Eukaryota > Viridiplantae > Streptophyta > Magnoliopsida > Alismatales > Hydrocharitaceae > Ottelia > Ottelia alismoides. The sequence goes on from JAZKJV010006476.1 coordinate 95,529, forward strand.
TTGGCTTTGTTGCAATGCATCTGGATGAGCCTGTTCATGTTGGCTCAAACCTATTTGTTCTGCATCGAGAAGGGCAAGCATGTAGCCGTGATCTTGCTGATGGGCTTAGGCTTGAATGCCTTGCTGAACTATCCGCTGATCGGCCTGTTCGGATTAGCGGGCTCAGTAGCGGCCACAACGTTGGCAAGCGGCGTCATGTTTGCGCTCGTCTTGCATCGGCTCCGTCGCGAAGGCCAGGCCATGGCTGGCCACCTGGTTAGCATGCTTCTCTCCCGCTTTCGTTAGCGCTGGCGATGCTGTTCTGACCCCAAATTGAGTGACAGAAAATCTTTTGTCATTCATCTTTTGTCTGTTCATTACTCGCCTCAGTACCCCGCGGCCTGGCTGGGGACGGCGTGGATCGGAGGCGGCGTGGAGAGTGCCGTCGGCTTTGCGCTGGATGCCTTGTGCTACTGCCAGTGTTTTGCCTTTGTCCAGTTTATGACCCAGCGCCGCTAACTTGTCGACGACGTCGGCCGGCAAGGTCTCTTCGTACGCAAGCACATCAGGTGACCATTGATGGTGAATACGCGGAGCTGCGAGGGCTTGGTCGATCGACATGCCGAGATCGATCACTCGCACATTTCTGCAGCGTGGTCGTAATGATCTTGGGACCACCGGCTGCGCCGCATGAGAAATCGAACTGGCCGCTGTTACTCAGCACAATGGATGGGCTCATGCTCGATAGCGGACGCTTGCCCCGGGGCGACGGCGTTGGCCGCTGAGCCGACCAGGCCGAATGCGTTGCGGACCCCAGGTGCCAAACTGAAGTCGTCCATTTCGTTGTTCAGCAACACACCCGTGCCTGGCCAATCATCTTGGATCCAAACGATGTGTTCACCGTTTGTGTGAGGGAGACCACGTTGCCTTCGGCATCAGCGGTCGTCAAGTGTGTGGTATGTTTGCCCGGTGCAAAGAGATCTTCAGTGGAACGCGGTGGCGTACCGTGCGCAGCCACCTCCGTGCATTGATCCAAGTGATCGATGCGGCGCGCTCGGCGAGATACGCAGGGTCGAGCAAGCCGCGAGGGACTTTGGCAAAGTCGCCATCGCCCAGCCAGAAAGCGCGATCGGCCAGCGCTCGCTTCATAACTTCTGCCAACAAGTGCAGACCTTTGGCCTGGGATTGCGCAAACCAAGGCCTTCACATCGTATGCGCTCAGCATGGCTAACATCTGTGCGATATGAATTCCGCCGGAGCTGGGTGGCGGAAAGCCGAAGAGCTTGCGACCTCGATAACCTGTTTCGATCGGTTGACGATCGGCAATGTAATACTCTTTGAAGTCACGGCGCGAAAAGCAGACCACCGCTTTGCTGCATGAAGCGATCGGTCATCTCGGCAAATGGACCATCGTAGAACCAAGCCGAGCCACTGGCCGCAAGGCCTTCGAGCGTCTTACCTAAATCGGCTTGGACGAACATGTCGCCTTGAGCCCATGGCTGGCCATCTGCTTTTAAGAGCACGCGCGCGGTGTCGGGAAAGCGTTGGATGGTTTTGGCGTTGCTGGCCAGGTTGCGGGCCATCGGGGCGTCGAGTGGAAAACCGCGCTGGGCCACTTCAGCTGCAGCATGGAGTGCGCTCTTCCAGCCGTTCTTGCCCCATCGCTTGGACATCTGCTCGAGCAATACAGGCAAGCCTGGTGTGCCTGACGCAAGCGGACCGGTTTGGCTGAGCTGTGGATCGGGCTGGCCGTTGCGCATGAAGGACTCAGGCGATGACGACAGCGGTGCGCGCTCGCGACCATCCAGCGCGATCGTCTGGCCGGCTGCCGTACGGATGAGGGCCAAGCCGCCGCCGCCCAGACCTGAATTGTGAATATCGACGACCGACAACATGAGAGACGCTGCCACTGCCGCATCGATGGCATTGCCGCCGCGCTTGAACTCGGCCATCGCCGCTTGTGTTGCCAACGGATGAACGGTGGCCACCACGCCTTGCTTGCCCTGCGCGACTTTGGCCAGTTCGGTTTTGTCCAGTTGAGCCCATACGGACCTCGGGCAACACGTGGCGGCCAGGTAACTGCCGCAGGTCAATTGTAAGAACGCACGTCGCTGCATTACCAACTTCCTTAATCCAACTCCGCTCGAGGACGAATCATCAGCACCAGGCCGGCTGATAAAAGTGTAGCCATAGCTACAATTGTAAAGAACACGTTTATCGCCCAGTTGTGCATCGCGACAGCGACCGTAGATCCAATCGGCAAAGCCACCGCAGCTGATGCTGACCAGGTTCATGATACCGTAACCGGTGGCGCGCAAGTTAGGGCGGACGATCTGGCTGAGAATCGGCATGTTGTTGCAATCAAAGAAGCCCCAACCGATTCCGAACAATATCAAAAACATTACGGCCGCAGTCAGCGATGGCGCATAACCGATGCCCAACAGCGCGGGCACGATCATCAACATGCCTATGGCGCTGACGTTGATGCGTCCACGCAGACTGCGCCGCATCCAAAGATCGGCCAGCCAACTCCGAGAAAAGCGCCAGCCAGCGCGGCCAGGTTTACGTACAACGTGGCTGATACACCTGCCGTACCTTGTCCGAGCGAGAATCTTGTTTTCAGAATCGCAGGCATCCAGTCCTTAACCACCCAACCCGCAATGGCTGGCAAAGTGAAGTAGGCCACCAGCAGTAAAAACGATACGTTAAACAACAGCGCGCGACTCGCTTTCACGGTGACCGGCGATGACCCGTACTGCGCAGGTGGGGCGTAGGGATTCGAGGTTGAAGTATCCGAGCCACTGGTGTGTGGCATCGGGCCCACTGGACCAGAATCAGCCAATTCTTCGAACGGTTTGCTTCGGTGCATCGCGCAGCAACATGAACAGCGGCAATGAATACACGACACCGATCACACCAGCAAGTTGAAACGTCATGCGCCAACCAAAGGTTGGCGAGTCGGCGGCAAAGCCTGTGAAGCCACCGAGTATAAGCCCAGCATAGATGGCTGTTTGATGGATGCCGATGCGCGAGAACGCGTCAGCTTGGTATGAAAGTCAGCGATCAAGGCCAGGGCCGCAGGAATGTAACATGCTTCGCTGATACCCATCAGCGCCCGGCCCATAACATGCCCGTGTAACTGTCCACATAAGCGGTCATCCAGGTCACACTGCTCCAGACCAACAAACTGGAGGCGATGATCATGCGGCGATTGAAGCGGTCGGCGATCATGCCACCGAAGGGACTTAGGCAAGCGTAGACCCATTTAAAGACGCCGAGCAATAAACCCCAGTTGGCTTCCAGCGCGATCGATGGAATGTCGACCATGATCGAACTTTTCATCGCCGCCAGCATCTGCCGATCAAAATAATTCAGCAGAGCCACGGGCCAGAGCAACATGACTACTACCCAAATGTAACCGGTAGTAGTAACCGGCCGCTGCGTATCATTCATAAGCGTTCACTGTTGGACTAGGCTGTGGGGATTGATGGAGGATCGGCACACTATAACAAAGTCCGACTGCAACCTACAATTTCAAGGGACAGTATCGTTGGCACTGACAAAAAATTTGGTGTTAGAAACTTCGTCTCGCCGCGAGGATTTGCTTTTTTGAACCAATCACAGGACCGTTATCGACGTGCCGCCCAGTTCGCACCGCTTGGCGTTGCGGGCCAGGCCAAGATCCAATCCTCACGCGTGTTGGTATGCGCTGCGGCGCGCTGGGCAGCGTGATTGCTGAACGATTGGCCAGGTCGGGCGTGGGCTATCTGCGCATCGTCGATCGCGACTGGGTCGAGCATACCAATCTCCAGCGTCAACGTTATTCACCGAGGCCGACGCACGCAGCAGCCAACCGAAAGCCGTCGCGGCGGCCGCGGCACTCGCGCAGATCAACAGCGAGATAACCATCGAACCGGTTGTCGAAGATGTGACTTATCTGAACATCCAGCGGCTGGCCGAAGGTGTCGACTTGATTATGGATGGTACAGATAACTTCGAGACTCGCTTACTGATCAACGATTATGCGATGGTGCATCGCTGCCTTGGGTGCATGGTGGATTGTCTGGGTGCTAGTGGCCAGGTCATGTCTATCCTACCCGGTGAGACAGCCTGTTTTCGTTGCCTGGTGCCTGAGTTGGCCGCCTGCCGATGCGATGCCAACCTGTGATACGGCGGGCGTCTTGGGACCAGCGATTGGCATCGTCGCTAGCTGGCAAGCGCCGAAGCGCTCAAGATTCTCAGTGGACAACTGGATGCGGTGTGCCGCGAGATGATCACGCTGGATACATGGCACACCAGTTGTCGCTTATTGTCGCTTGAGGCATTGCGAGCCAGCGGCATGTGCCCGGCTTGTACGGGGGCTGAATATCCGTTTTTGAGCGGTGATCGCGCGGTCACAGCCACCGTTATCTGCGGCAAAAACGCTGTGCAACTGGCGCCAACACCCGGCACACCAGCGGTCGATTTACGCTTGATGGCGGAACGGCTATCAGCATCTGGCAGCATTTCGTCGAATCCTTTCTTGTTGCGATTAACCACTGATCAGCACGTACTGACATTGTTTCGCGATGGTCGCACGATTGTGGAAGGCACCACCGAGCCAGCGGAAGCTCGCACCATCGTCGCCAGGTTACTTGGAAGTTAGCAGGGCTGTTTTGTTTAGCCCGTGGCCGCAGGCTAGGCGAACCCGCTAACCAGTCATGCCTTCAGCGAACGTCTTGGCAATCACAACCCGATGCGTCAGCGAGGAGCGGCACAAGGAAGTTCACAACTGGATAAGACTGTTCTCGCCCAACCCTGCTGGACGATTGGCCTTTGGGCCGAGCGATAACATTGGTTTCCAATGGAAAATCGATTGGTGCCGCTCCTCGCTAACGCGTCGGGTTATGATTGCCACGCCGTCGAATGTAGTGGCTTTAAAAGCGAAACGCCCTCCAATCCCAAGTAGGTACACGCCCTGGGAGTTTTAAGAAAGGGATAGATAACGAAGTCATTGGATATTGAGGGCGTCCATCTTTACGGCTAGTATAGGACCATAGCCTCCCGATAGGGGTGGTTCTCATTGCTTCGCCCTTTATTTTCTTTTCGTAGGTGGCGTTATGGCAGGTAAGCGATCTGGTACGTCTGGCTTTACGTTAGTCGAGCTATTGGTGGTAATTGCGATCATTGGAATTTTGGTTGGCTTGCTTTTGCCGGCGGTCCAAGCCGCGCGCGAGGCGGCTCGACGGATGCAATGTTCCAACAATCTGAAGCAGTGGGGCTTGGCGTTGCACAACTACGCTTCGACCTACAACTGCTTTCCCGACAAGAAGTGGTGGCACGGAAGTAGGTACAACTAGCGGAAGCAAACAGAACTCGAATCGAGGTCGATTGAGTGCGTTTATTCCTTTGCTGGGTTTCATTGAGGGTGGTAACCAATATCAACTGATCGCTGCCGGTGACGCAGTCCACCCTCCGCATGGACCTGAAGCCTGGGCGAGTTGGGGACCGTGGAATACATCGCCGCCCGCGGCTCGTTGTCCATCTGATCCTGGTTACACCAACCAAACACGCGGACCAATAGCTATGCTTTGGGCCTGGGCGACATGGTTGAATCGCTGATGAATGGTGTTTCGAGCCAAGCGCGTGGCATTTTCAGCCCGCGTGGCAGCAGAACATGTTACAGGTTTCGCGACATAACCGATGGAACGAGCAACACGATCGCCATGAGCGAAAGGCTTTGTCAGCAGAGCACTCCGCAACGCGCTACGGATCCGGTTGTCGTCGGTGCTAATCAAGTGGATAAGCTCTGGCGACCCACACTCGAATTAGCGGTCTGATCAATACGCCCTCGCTCTGCTTTGCCGCCGCCAGCGGAAACTTTTTTGTCAATGGCGCTCAAGTGCAGGCCAGGTTTGGGATCGCCTGGCAGGATGCCAAACCCCATGTATATAGGCTTCAATACTGTGTTGCCGCCTAACTCAGTATCTTGCGCCGACGGTGGCATCAATGGTGACTCGGTGCACCTGGTTATGCCGCCAGCCAGTCGACACACCGGTGGGTCAATTCGGTTTACGCAGATGGTTCGGTGCACTTCATCCCCAACAGCATTGATACAGGCATTTGAACGCACGCCAGACAGCATCGGGACCATCTGTCTACGGTGTTTGGGGTGCGCTCGGATCGAAGAATGGCGGCGAAGTGGCTGCTGTGCCAGAATAGACGCAAACGTTAACTAAGGTTACGAACAGACAGGCGCAGTTCACGCGGAACGTGAAATGCGCCTTCTTGTTTTTCATTCATACATGTCCCTGGCTCGTGTAGAGATCTTGATGATGTTCGTCAGAAGTATGTTGTGCTATGCGTGTGCGTTGTTGATCTTCGTCGGCTGTTCGGGCGAAACGGAGATTCCCACCTACCCGGTTACTGGCACAATAACGCAGAAAGGCAAGCCGATTGAAGGAGCTATCGTTGCATTTACACCTGCGGCCGGAGGGCCGGCTGCGTCGGGCACAACGGACACACAAGGCGTTTACAAGTTGACCACAAGATCCAGCGGTGACGGTGCCGTTGCTGGGAAGTATTTGGTTACGGTCGCCAAGTACGATAAGAAGCCGCCGGCCAAGCCGCCGGCCAAGCAGCCTGCTGCGGCTGGCAAAGAGACCGATCCTGCTGATATCACCAACGAATATCCCGAAGGCTACAACGAGATGCAGGCCGCTGAAGTGGCCGCAGCGGTTTCCAAAAACCTCTTGCCTGCCAAGTACTCTCCCAAACCGCAACTTCGAAACTCGAAGCCGAGGTATCCAAAGGCGGCAAGAATACCTTCGACTTTCAGCTCGACTAAAAGCTGCGCCGTTAATGCGGCCGCGGTCATTGTCAGCGCAACGCAGGGCTGTTTTGTTTAGCCCGTGGCCGCAGGCTAGGCGAACCCGCTAACCAATCACGCCTTTCACTCCTACTCCTACTCCTACTCCTACTCGTACTCGTACTCGAAAAACACGCATCGAGTACGAGTACCATTTCATTGAGTACGAGTACGAGTACGATGCGCACGGCCATAAGGCCAAACAAAATGGCCTAGCCCTAACCGTCGACATCCTTCACCTAAACTTTTTCTGCTACCCCGTAGCAATTCTGTTGTAGGGTGGATAATCTAACATTATAGCCGAAGGCGGTCGGCCTTGTGTTATTGAGTGGCACATTCTCGCTTGCGGGTTTGCCACCTCTAGTGGCAGCTATCCGCCTCTTATAGAGAGACTACATGCGTTACGAATTCCGCTTGGCCGAGTTGCTCGGCCATACTCCTGACCGCAAGAAGCGGCCTGGTACGATCAAGAACATCGTTGAATACACCGGCTTGGATCGCCATCAAGTTGCTTCGCTTTTAAAGAACGAAGCCAAGTCCATTCCGCTGGAAGCGCTCTCGCGATTGTGCGATTACCTGGTGGAACATGGCTATGCTTCAGCGACCAATTGCCTGGTGCATTGTTCGCCGTCAAGCCGGAGCACTTCTGGGAATTGCTGGCCAGGCGCCGACGCCTCGAGATCTGTGTTGGTGTGCGCCGGACCGGAACAGACCGATACACCCGATACCGCTTGGGTGGTGGCTTCCGATGCCGTGCTGCTCGGCGAAATGCTCAGCGGTGTCACGACGCTCGGTGGCACGGACAAACTGGCTCGATCGATGCAGCAACCGCGCAGCGACTTACCGACGCACCCAGAATTGCTCAAACAAACCTTGGTGTGGAGTCCTGGTGTCGTACCGCAAAACGAAGCCATCGAACGCGCGACCAGCGTTTATGAAGACTACAAAGAAGCCACTGGCGATCGCGCATTGATTTGTTTGGGCAGCGTCAAGAGTAACCCAGTGGTTGAATTGGTGTTGGCCGAAACGTTTGGTGCGGCTCCCTTTGAATCGCAAGACAACGTGGCTCGCGCATCGGAACGACCCTGTCCATTCTTCTTGCGTTATCGCGATCACGATCCGCATCCGTCGTGTGCATCGGCAGGTATGCAGCTGAGCAAACATGACAAGGCTGATCTGCCGGGCATTTATTATGAGCAAGCCGATGGCACTTGGGCTTATGCTGGCGGCCAAGATACGGGCGCTAGTGTTTTATATCTATCGCGAGTCGCTAGGTCGACTGGAGATGGTGTTGAGCGGTTTCAGTGGTCGAGCCACGCGATTGCTCGCTCGTACTCTGTCCAACCGCGGCGAAGATTTCTGGCCACCTGTGTTGCAGACAGATTACTTGCAAGTTGGTGCTTACATTGTTCAGTACAAAGCTTCGGAAGAGCCGGAAGCGCCGTTTGATATCTTGCGCACCGATTTAATGTCTGCGCCCACCATCACACCCGCTGCCCGTCGAAGCGCTCCGCCGTCGCTTGAGCCAGTAATGATTCATGTTTTTTGTCTCAAAATTTCTGTCAGACCCATCTGACAGAAAATTGAGGACGAAGATAAAGAAGATAACTGACAAAGGTTGCCCACTATGTCTGATGTTTCAAAAAACGTTCCGCTGGAAGTTGATGTAACTACCGTTCGCGATATGCTCACCGGTGGAGAAGAGTTCGTATTGCTGGACTGTCGCGAGCCCGCCGAGGCAGATATCGCTGCGATTCGAGGCCGCGGTCCTTGATTCCGATGCAACAAATCCCGGCAGCCAGTGATCGACTGAACTCGATGACGGGTAAGCGTATAATAGTGCACTGCCATCACGGTGGGTCGCAGTTTACGAGTTGCCCACTGGCTCAGAGCCAACGGACATGCGGATGCTCAGAGCATGGCCGGCGGTATCGATGCCTGGTCGCTGGAGATCGATCAGACGATCCCGCGATACTGAGCGGGCGTTGTGCCTCATACTGATTTGGACGCGTGCGGATGCTTATGAGTTATGCTGCTCCCAATAGTGCGTTGTCCGGCAAGCGGCTGACGATCACTTTGATGATTGTCTTGCTTGCCACCGGCGGGCTGTTCTATTGGGTTACGATGGCCTACAGCAACTACAACGCGGCCAGGTGGCAGACGGACCGCGAGTGGCGTGAATTGGCTACGCTGTTGGAAACTCGCTACCAGCTTTTTGATCAGCAAATCGCTCAAGCCGATGCGCAGCAGATGGATGCAGGCTTGCAAGCCGAATGGCGCACGGTCCGCGATGCATACACCGGCACGGGTATTCGCGGCCTTCAAATCGACTCGGCCATTAAAGCCGAATCGATTATCGGTCGGTTGCCAGTCGCTATCTCTGCCAGTCAACCACCGAGCGAGGATTTGGTGAAGGCCATCACCGAGTACGACCAATCAGCCGATCAGCAGCGCGCGATCGGGCAAACAGTCGGCTCGCGATTGCTGAAGATAATGCTCAATTTGCCCGATCCAAAATCTTTTGTCCTTGGACCTTCGTCAGACGAAAAATTGAGTGACAAAAGATAATTCACTTCGCCACATGACCGCCGGGGAAGAGTCGCTCGGTTTCGGCGGGCTCGAGGGGACGGGCATATTCGCTGATCTCGTACGCTTCGATGGCTTGAGCTTGACTGAGCCCGCGCTCGGCTAGTTCACTGGCAAAGTGCTGACGACGCCTGGCATTGATGGTTAATATCCAACCTCGCAGCCACTCCAGCCGCGCGTGTTCTTCATCAGGCACGGACTCTAGCAAGCCATCGTGATACGGCAACCATTGAAAGACTTGCGATTGATGGCAAGCCGTCATGCGCACAAACGTATCGAGTTCCGCATCCACGTTGAGGATCACGTGCGGCATAAATCGCTGGGTCGCGTAAACGTATCGACCATATAAGCCAAAACAGGATCGCGCTGGAGCACGGGCGCGTCGGCGGCGATGTGCGGCACCGTCACCAGGTAACAAGCGTCTTGAACAGCTTGAGCCACCGCGCGATGGTCAGGATGATAGTCCCACAATCGATGGGTCAGTACCAAATCGGGTGCAAAGCTTCGAATTTCGCGGATAATCGCTGCTCGTAGGGCCAAATCTGCTTGCAATCCACCGTCAGCGAAATCCCACGTAACCGACTCGGCTCCGATCAGTTGTCCTGACGCGCGGGCTTCCTCGCGACGAATGACCACCAGGTCTGCTGGGGCAATTTCGTGATGACCGCTGCGACCATCGGTGACGGAAACCATACGAATGACACTGCCTAGCCTGGCATGGCGAGCAATCAAACCACCGGCGTGAATCTCTGCGTCATCCGGATGAGCGCCCAAAACCAACAGTCGACATGGCGAACTCATCTCAGCTTTTGCCTTCCTCATAGAGAACAATAATCAGCACGTCGGACGCGCCGAATGATTTCGCTTCCATAGCACCGGCCGATTGTGGTGCAATGTTACCAGTCACCGAGATGATACGGGCTCCGCTCGATTCAATCCAGGCGTTCATCTCCGCCTCGAGCGCGTTCAATTCATTTTCAACCGATTTGAATAGTTTGATCTTCTGCAAGTTGCTGCTCCTAAAATTTTATGTCGCTCGTTTTTTTGTCGCACCCGACAAAAGCAGAGGACAGAAAATATTAATGTATCAGGAGCGAGATTGGCGACGCGCCTTCAGTTCTCGACTGGCGCTTAGGAGAGCTTCTTTTTCGAATGCAGAGAGAGCATCCTGTCCTTCGCGATGAAGCTTTCGCAAAATCTCATCGACGTCCAAGACTTCATGCGCGCTGGGCATATCCAGCGAGTCTTCGTCGAAGTCAGAGAACTTGGAGAACGTCGAATCGGAATAAGAAGCCAACTGCGGTCGCTGTCGGCGACGCGGCGCGGGTGGTTCGAGCAGTTCCTCTTCTTGCTGCGCCTGATACGCTTCGATATGGCTGGCGATCAACATGTAGATGGAAATGGTAAACAAGAAATGCCACACACCGATCGGTTCATTGGCCATGAGCCGAGTGATGATCATGGCCAGCGAAAAGCTGGCAGTGGCCGTGCCGACATGCGAATCGATGTTGGCTACCGAGCGATGGATTTCGGCCGGTGAAAGGCCTGGTCGCGAGATATGCCGCCAACCAACATACAGCGCGCGTGCATCCAGAGGCGATGCTGGCCACAAATGCATGAAGAACAAGAACGCATTAACCCAGAGCAACTGGCTTGCCCACGCGGTGCCATGCCAGCCTGTTTGAAAATCCAGCAGGCTGGCCAGGGTTAATCCAGGCGATGAAGGCGATGCCCCCAACAGCAACCCGCCGATCACCACCATGACCAACGTGCCCGATTGTCCGGCCACTGCAAAGGACATCATGTTCGCGCCCGACATCCGCTCGTAACCTTGCGATATGTTGCCGGTTGGGCCCACGACCAGTTCGAACTCTGACTGCGAACCGATTGCCATCCATTGGAGGCCAATGCGAACAGCCAAGCTACCGAGCCAAATGATCGGTACAGTGATCGCGGCCACAGACCATCGGCCGTCGAGCGATGTAAAGAGCGGGACACAGGCGATCGCCAGCGAGAGAAGAGGCAATGCCAGGAGTGTCGAAACGTGAACGTAGATCCCTTGCAGGTGCAAGGGTCTGGGCACTGCACCGCGCCAAGTCAACATGCGCGTGATGTACTCGCTCCAAAAGTTCATCCATCAGCCTCTTCACGTCTAGGTTTTCCGCTGCAGGCCATTATAGCTAGACCACAGTCCAGGCTCCACCATTTTCAACAGGCTAGCGGCCCAAAGCGAAAATTGGGTGCTACTTTCGAGCCAGCAAATAGCTTAGACTTTGCCCCTGGCCTGCGCTGCTGTACTCACCCCGGGCTGCTTCCCCAGCGGCTGAATCGCTTTCGATGGACCCCGACCGCCATGATCTTATCTGGGCAAGAGATAAAAAAACGTTTGGGAACGGACATTCAGATCGATCCCTTTTGCGAGTCTCAGCTAAACCCAAACAGTTACAACCTGCGGTTGCATAATGAACTGCTGGTCTACGAAGAGGTTGTTCTGGACATCAAGGCGCCGAACCGCTATCGCCGCCTTGAGATTCCTGAAGACGGATTGGTGATTAGCCCCAGCCAGGTCTACCTGGCTCGAACTGTCGAACGCACCGAAACACACAACCTGGTTCCGATGATCGAGGGGCGTTCGTCATTGGGGCGCCTGGGATTGTTCGTGCACGTGACTTCCGGATTCGGCGACGCCGGCTTCTGCGGCTTTTGGACGCTTGAGATGTTCGCCGTCCAGCCCATTCGAATTTATGCCGGTGTGCAGATCTGTCAGATCATCTATCACACGTTGGAAGGTGATTGCGACGAGTATCAGAGCAAGTACCAAAACAACACCGATATCCAACCGAGCTTGCTCTACGAAGAATACGGTCAAGCCGCCGACAAAGCCCAATTGAAACTACCCTTCGGTCCCATGTAATTTTTTGTCCCATGTTTTTAGTCAGAGCCTCTGACAAAAAATTTGTGACGAAAGATGATGTATGCTTGTTTTGCAATTTAGGCACGTGACGTGCTAGCAAAATAGCGCAGTTGGGCTGCTTGGAGAAGATCTCGTTTCAACTACAATGTCCACATTCATGTACTGCCCCAGAGAGAGCGTGTGGAGTTCCGCTATGATCGTAGCCCGAAATGTTTCATCGGCGGTTCGAATTGCTATGTCGCTGAGCCTGTTGGCAACGCCATCGTTGGTGAGTGGACAGACCATTCATCAAGGCTCTGTGATTACTTCGACAGCCCGTTCGCCAGCCCGCTAACTTTGTCCCGCACAATGTGGTTGCCAACTCTGTATCGACGTCGGTTGACCTTCGATCAGCCATCGAGCGCGGTCGCAAGGCGCTGATTGCATCTCGATTGCCTGATCCGAAAGCCGCCAAGACTCGGTTGGTGGCTCAAATGCAGTTCTTCGAAAGATACCTTGGTGGCGCAGAGTCGACCAATGCCAAGGCATGGTTCAAGTTCTTGATGTGGAAAGAACTGTTGGGAGAGGTTGCCAAGAACGAACCAAACTTGCGCACGTTGACCGATGTCGAATTGCGTTACCAGCAGAACATTCTAGGGCTGGAGTATGCGCCGTTCCAGGACATGCGTCGCGCGATCGCTGACTACATTGATGCCGAACGTTTTGGTGGCAATCCAGAAGGCACGATCAAAGCGCTCGATGAGCAACTGGTCAGGTTGGCGAAGACCGTTGATCCGCAAAGCGAAGCGACTGAGCTTGAGCGTTCGCGCGAGATAGGTCAAATCGCCGACTATTTGATTTCTTCCAACCAAGCGCCTGAATTGGTGGCTGCATTCCGTTCGGCCTATTCGCAGCCCAACGTGCGCGTGATGGTCGGCGAGTCCTTCGTCAATCGCGCGATCGGTCGTCCGGTCAACCAGCCGAATCCAGTCAATGAGTGCGTGCTCGGTACACGCGTGTTAGGTAACAGTATCATCAATGGCAATGTGTTTGCCGACCTGGTGCCACAAAACAATGGCGTTGGTTTGCAATTGACGCTCAGTGGCCAGTTCGCCAGCAACAACATCGGTTACAACCGAGGTGTGAAGGTCTACACGACCGGTACTTCGCCCGTGTATGCCTCCAAGCGAATCACGATCACGCCCGAAGGCACGCAAACGCAACCGGCTGTCGCCAGCACCAATCTCCAGACCAGCATCAACGACATCGAGCACCGTCTGCGCATCGTGCGCCGCATTGCGACGCGGAAAGCCGCCGAGCAGAAACCGGAAGCCAATGCCATCGGCCAGTATCGCCTGCAAACCCGCCTGGCTCAGCAGTTCAATGACCAGATCGAACAGCAACTGGCTCAAGGTGGTGGCAACCTGGATGGGCTCAATCGGCTCAATCAAGAGCGAGTTGAGTTGAAGCGATTGGGTGTACCGAAGCCGACATGGAGTTTGAATTCGAGCAATTCGCACATCCACGCAACATTCAAAGAAGCAGCTGCAGCTCAGTTAGCCGCGCCTATGGGGCTACCGATCAATCTGTCCAATTCGAACATTACCGCCGAAGTGCATCAATCGCTGCCAATGAATCTGGCTGAGTCAGTATTGGGTGGCCGCACGTTGCATAGCTGGGAAATGGATGACTTGGTTCGTCAATACACCGCTGAGGTACCTGCGGAGCTGGTCAAGGAGAGCGAAGGCGAACCATGGTCGTTGACCTTTGCCGCGCAGCATCCAGTGGAAGTCGAATTCCAAGATGGCCTGGCAACAGTGACTTTGCGCATCGCCAAGATGGCCAACAAGGATCAAACTCTGGAGCAGCCAGCAACTGTCACGGCCAAGTACAAGCCTATTCTCAGCGGCGGCTATCTGATCCTGGAACGGCAGGGCGATGTTGATTTGAAATTTGTGCGGGCTGCCAGCGGCTTCCGTGCTGTGGCTTTGCGGTCATTTTTCAAAGGCAAGTTTGACAAGCTGTTCCGCGAGAAGACGCAACCTCAGCGAGTTGTCTTCCCCACAAAGATTCCGAACGTCTCGCAATTGGCCGTAAGCAACGTTACCTTTAATAAGGGCTGGGCGCAGTTTACGCTCCAGTAACCTTAGATCGTTGCTTGCACAGAGGGTCGACGTCAGGATGAATAAAGTTACCTACGGCAATTGGGTCGAAGTGGAGTTCGATTGTTTGCCGCTGCGAACCGTAACCCGCGTCGATATCCCAATTGACGCTTCGCCCGTACTGGCCGAAAAAATGCTGCGTGTGAAAAACGCCATTGAGAAACATGGCGTGATGAACACGTACTATCTTCATAACGCGCGGTGCGTCTTTCGTTTTACCAACGATCCGCGCGAAGGCATGGTCGAGTTTCAATTCGAAGGGACCGTGCTGACCGATTCAGCCGACCTGAATACTCAGTCCTGCGACCTGCGCGTCGAACTGCTACGCGAAACCTGCAGTTGGCTGAATCAGTCCATTGTCCAATGGCTGACCAGCACCGTTCAACGCGCTGTCCAGCTGGAATTCAATCGTTACATCCAAGCCGGTGATCTGCAAAAGGTCCAAGAACGATTGGACCGCATCCAACGCGCCAGCGACGAAGCCGGCGGGTTTGTGGGCATGTATTTGTAAGTCGGCAGTCGGCAGTCGGCAGTCGGCAGAAGGCAGAAGGCAGAAGGCAGAAGGCAGGAGGCAGGAGGCAGGAGGCAGGAGGCAGGAGGCAGGAGGCAGGAGGCAGTGTTTTTTACGTAGCCACCTTCGCAAGACTGTGGTTGTTGGTAGTTGGCAGTTGGCACTTAGTAGTTGGCAGATTGTTTTTCGTCACTTCATTTTCTGTCAGGCGGTTCATCATGTACAAAGTAGCGGTGATCGGTTCGACTGGACGCGGAAACTATGGCCATGGACTGGATGCAGTGTGGAAGACAACTCCCGGTTGTACGGTCGTCGCCGTCGCCGATGACAATGCGGCTGGATTGAAGGAAGCCATCCCGCGCACTGGTGCCGCGAAGGGTTATGCGAACTATCGCGAGATGCTCGACAAAGAACGCCCAGATATTGTGGCCATTTGTCCACGCTGGACGGATCAACATCGCGACATGGCCTTGGCCTGCGCAGAGCATGGCGCGCACATGTACATGGAGAAGCCATTTTGTCGCGACCTGGCCGAAGCCGACGAGATCATTCGCGCTTGCGAGATGCGTCATTTGAAGCTCGCCGTGGCGCATATCGCGCGTTATTCACCACAACTGCAAGTCGTCAAGGAGTTGATTGCTGCTGGCGAGATCGGGTCCTTGGTCGAAGTCCGGACGCGTGGCAAAGAAGATGCGCGCGGTGGTGCGGAAGACTTGTGGGTTCTGGGTTCACATGTGCTCGACACGCTGCGGGCAATTGCAGGCGATGCGATCTCTTGTCAGGCATCGCTGAGCGATGGTGATGAGTTGTCAACGTCGAAACATGTCAAGCCAGGCCCTGAAGGCTTGGGGCCTTTGGCTGGCGATCGCGTTGAAGCCTTGTTTCGCTTTCCTGCTGGCGTCGTCGGTACGTTTTCATCCAAGCGAAAAGCGGCTGGAACGCCCAGTCGTTTCGGAATGCGCATCTACGGGACCAAAGGTGTCATCGACATGCCGTCTGGTTATGGCATTGCAGCTTATATGCTGAAAGACTCCGGATGGCATGCACCGACAGTCAATGCGAAATGGCAAGTGATCACATCGCAAGGCGTAGACAAACCTGAAACGCTCAAGGCAACTGGTTACGACGGCGGTAACCCGGCCGTCGTCAAAGACTTGCTTGAAGCGATCAAAGAGGACAGGCAGCCCAAGTGCGGCATGCACGAGGCTCGCGCAACCATCGAAATGATCATGGCTATATTCGAATCACATCGACTCGGTAAAATCGTGCCTCTGCCACTGGAGAACAAGAAGCATCCCTTGGCTTATTTATAAATTTTTTATCACTCATCTTTTGTCAGAGTTACATCGGGAGGCATCGATTGGCACGCAATGAACAGTTGATCCGCCAGCACAAAATCATTCAAGTGCTCGAGCGATTGCGATTCGGTGCAACCCTGGAAGAGCTGCGCGATACGGTTGTCGAGGAACTCGGTTTAACCAGTCTGCACACGCGCAGTATTCGTCGCGACTTGGAAGCGCTGATCGCCGCCGGTATGCCAATCATGGATGAGGACAACCAGCGCGGCCGAGTGTGGAAACTCAGTCGAGCCGATAAGGGCTTGCAGAAAGTGGCTATCACGGCCAGCGAACTGATCGCGCTTTCCATGGGCCGCCAACTAATGTTGCCGCTCGTGGGCACTCAGTTCTGGATCGGCATCGAATCTTTCTGGAACAAGATCAAAGAACAACTGCCAAGCGGCGTTTGGGATCACTATCAGCGCTATCGCCGCACCTTGTACGTGCTCGGTACACCTGCCAAGAGCTATGAAAAACAGCAAGGCATGCTCAAGACGGTCAACCGTGCGATTCAAGAGCATCGACGCTTGGAGATTGAATATCAGTCGATCGGCAAGCCGTTGCAGACGCGCGTGATCGAACCATACGGTGTAGTGATTTATCAATCGAGTATCTACGTCATCGCGACTGAAGAAGCTCGCGATGGCGAGGGAGTGGATCGGCTGAAACATTGGAAGCTCGATCGTTTCCAAGCGGCCACGGCTATGGATGCCTGGTACAAACCGAACGACGACATCGACGTCGAAGCGCACCTCGGACAAACAGTAGGCATCTTTTCGGGCGCTGAGCCAACGACCTATGAGATTCGATTGTCGCCCAGCGCCGCGCGCTGGGTGCAAGAAGACCCATGGCATGCTCAGCAGACCTTCACCCCCGACGCCGACGGCGGAGGCTTGCTGAAAGTTCCTGCCTATCATGACATGGAAATCATTCCGCGCGTGTTACAACTAGGCAACGAAGGCGAGCTGGTATCGCCGAAGTCCTGTCGACAGTTGATCGCCAAGACAGTGAACGAACTGGCCGAACGTTACCAATCAGCCCCGACGGGCCAAAGCGCCAAGCGTCGCGCGCCCCAGGAATAGGCCGGCGACACTCTTCGAAAGAGACCGCGCTCGTTGTCTCGACCGTAGATATAGGTGAATGCTCGAATGACATTGTCCGCTTGATCGAAACAATCAATCACGCGTCGATTGTACAAGTTCGTGGCTTCGTGACCGGGGGCGATACTCTTCCACGATATCCAAGTCGGCAACAACTTGCGGCATATCCTCTGGAGCAAAGATCCAGACCTGGCCCGCGACCATATCATCACCAGCGAATAAAGCTGGATAAGGTCCAGTGTCATAGAGCGCGCCCTGTGTCCAAGCTCGGCGCACTTCCAGCGGTTTTCGTGGCCAACACGATTCTCTGCATTGGCCCGTCTTGAGAGTGCCATAAACAAATACAGCCTGGATCGATTCAAGCGTCATAGTTTTTCTGTGGTAAACTGAAACACGGACAACTCAAATTTTTGTCTTTTCATTTTTGTCAGATTCTTCCCACTCCATTCTAACGATGCGTATCGCAGTTCCTATTGCCCTGACGATTGCACTTGTGTTCTTGTGCCGACAGACATCGGCTCAATTGAGCGACGAAGGCTTTCGCTCCGAGATCGAGCGATTGGACGGCATCTGCGCGAAACTGAAGTTAACGGCGGAACGCGAGTTGATGGCAACCTGGTTGCCGAGTGGTCGAACCGATGCGCATCTCTTGTACTTGCCCATCGCAGCCGATCCGCTGGATGTGCCAGCAGCGTCGCCCTCGGCCACGGCGCATGCCAATTGGCTCAAGCACTTCAGCGCTGCGCGAACCAAACATGCGCAGCATTGGTACGAGGAAGCGGGCAAACAATCCAGTGCTGGCGATGAGTGGGCTGCGTATCGCCATTTGTGGCGGGCCGCTCGCGAGGACAGTGCCCATCCCGAAACGAAACGTGTGCTCGGCACGCTGCTGACCGCGCTCAACGTCAAAGGCAAGCCACGGCCGGTGACGACTGTGCATCCCAAATTCAACTGGCCGTCTGGTTCGTATTCGCGGATGGAGACCACCAACTTCAAGATCACCAGCCGCACGGATGCAGTGACGACTCAAAAGATTGCTGCGCAACTGGAAGAGTTTTACGCTTTGTGGACGCAAGCCTTTTACCCGCTGTGGGCCGCACCTGGCGTAACAACTGGGCGGCTGGCTGGGCGCAATACGAATTGGCAACGCCGACAGCAGGTCGATGTTGTGCTGTGCAAAGACCGCAACGATTATCTGAAAACGCTTGGTGTTGCCGAAGCCAACATCGGTGTGTCCGTCGGCTATTACAGCCCCGATGATCAACTGTCGTTTTTTTATCCGGACGCGAACCTTCAAGCTACGCTTTTTCATGAACTGACGCATCAACTGTTAGCTGAGGCATCGCAACTGCGCGGCACATCGCGGGCCGGTGACAAGAGTCACTTTTGGTTGATCGAAGCGGTGGCACTCTACATGGAATCGCTAACACCCGCGCGGCATCATTGGCGATTGGGGGGCTGGTTGGCTCCGCGCATGCAAGCCGCGCGGTATCGCGCTGTGCACGATGGTTATTGGCTCGCGCCTGAAGAACTGGACGCGATTAGTTTAGAGGATTGGAAGAAGCGCGAGGACATATCCCAGTTGTATACGCATGCAGCAGGACTGGCGCACTTTTTCATGGACCGTCGCTTGCCTCAAGCGACGGGCGAGAGCAGCGCGGCTGATCAGACAGCGGACAATGCCCAAGCCACCGAAGGTGCGAAAGCTGCCGAACTACGCTTGAATAAGTTCGATGCCGAAGAATCGCGGGCCGCATTTTTCGCAGCGCTCATCGCAGCTTATCGCGGTGATAAACCACCCGACAAGCTCTGGCAAGTCGCTGGGCTTGAACACGCGCAGCAAGATTACTTGCATTTCCAGTTGGTCCGCGATCGCCACATCGAGTCGCTGGTGGACTCGTCACTGAATAAGGCGGCCGTGGAAGAACTCGTGCTGGTGCGCAGTCGCTTGAACCAAGCCAGTTGGCAAGCGCTAGGAGAATTCACGGAACTGCGCTGGCTCGAGCTATCGGGATCCAATGCAGCGGCGGATGATCTGCGCTGGATACCTCAGATGAAAAAGTTAGAGCGACTGGGCTGCGAAGGGCTGGTGGTGGACCGAGCACTCATCGAGAGTATCAGCGCATTGCCACAGCTCAAGGAACTCGATCTGGCGCTGACGAACGTCGATGACGAAATGTTGCTGCCGCTGAAGAAGGGCACCAAGCTGGAAACGCTGTGGCTAAACGGCACGAAAGCCACCAAAGCGAAGGACTGACAATAATTTTTGTCACATCAATTTTTTGTCAGATCAGTTTTTGCTAGATCGGACGCTTCACATAACCCAACTCAGTAATGACCTTCAGCATTTCTTCGTAGGTAATGTAACGGCGACGGTTTTGCAGTTTGTAGTTGTCGATCGTTTCGGCCAGTTCGCGCGCGGCGGGTGAGAGACCGTAATGAGTGTTGCCGAATTGTCGACGTTCCAGACCGCCATTGGCAGCTGTGGAGCTCTGACGTCGGTCGACAAAGTCGGTAGGCGTTTTGAGGTTCTAAGGCTGCTGACATCGAGAACTGCCCTTGGATTGGATACGAAGCGATGGCGATGGACACGGCGATGAACGCTCATCATTCCGTTATCGAACGGGCATCGATAGCGAAGAGAATTCACCACTGCCCAAACACTACCTCACAGAATTTCTGAACGCAAATCGTTCAGCGAAGCTCTTTTCCGCTCGATGGAGTTGCAACCATCACAGTCGGAATCTTCGGCTCGCTTGGCCGGGTGAGCAGGCGGTCCAGCTCGTTTTGCAGTTGTTGGGCGGTCCCATGTTGCGGATTATTCTGCAATACGCGGCCCAGGCACAGCCGCGCTTCCATCAGGTCGCCCATCTCGAATTGTTGCTTGGCAAACTCGTACAGCAACTCGCTTTGGTCTGGCGCGATGCGTCCGGTGGCGCTGCGCAGGCACATGATCGCCGCTTCGCGCTCACCCATATCGGCCAATGCCTGGCTGCGCACTAGGTACGTGCGCGGTGGTACTTGCGTCTCTGATCTTTGATCGGACATGCGGTCCAGCGTCGCTAGTGCGCGTTGTGGACGATTGGTCAATCGATAAAGTTCGGCAACGGTCACTTGCACTTCGGGCCAGTCGGGTCGATAGACCATGGCGCGTTGATAACAATCGATCGCTTCTTCAGTACGGCCGACGCCACGATAGATGTCGGCCTTCAGTGCCCATGCCGTCGGGTCCGCACGCCGCGATCGCAAGGCCGCGTCGGCGTTTTCGCCGGCTCGCGTAAAGTCGCCTAGTTCTAAGTGCATCTGTCCCAGGCGCACGAGCAAGTCCGGATTGGAACCGCTCAACGTTACAGCCTTTGTCATGTGCTCGACGGCTTCCGCCTGATGTTCGCGTTCCCAGAGCACTTCAGCATAGCCCCACTGGGCGCGCTCGTCGTTGGGACAGCGCCGGAGCGCCTCGACGAACAAGCTCTCGGCTTCTTGATACTTGCGCTGTTGCAAAGCTTCCGCGCCGCGCAGCGAGAGGCTGCGCGCAATGGCGACTTCGTTCGAGTTGTGCTTGTTCAGCATGCGACAGCCCAGCGAAGCGCTTGCGCATGCCCAAATGCAAAGCAACGAAGCAATCCGGTGTTTTGGCGGAATGAATGGCTGGAGCACGTTGAATACAGCCCGAGTGTTTATTGCCGAGCGGCTTAGGGTACAATGCGTTCGATGGTAGCCCATCGAGCACTTCGGCCGCCAGAGCGCTGAAGGGCCACTACCCCATTCATTGAAATTTCATCGCAAAATTGGGTCAAAGGAAAAACCATAGGTTTGCCCAGCTTGCCAATCTTTCCGCAAGGGACCACTGGCACATGCCAAAACAATATACCGGCTTAGGCCTCAACCTGCTCTATCCTGACACTTGGACCGTGAATGAAGAGGCTGTCGAAGGGCGGCCAGCCGTGTCGCTGGAAAGCCCCGGCGGCTCGTTTCTGTCGATCAGTTCCATGCCACCGGACGAAGACCCCGAGGCGATGTTGGACGAAGCGGCCGAGGCAATGAACTCGGAATACGAGGATGTCGAAAGCGAACCTTACACCGTCGAAATCGCTGGTCACCCATACACTGGTATCGTCCAGCGTTTTTACTATCTCGATTTCGTCGTGGCCAGCAAGCTGCTGACGATCGAAACCGAAGACCATTTGTACCTTGTGCAAATACAGGGCGAAGATCGCGACATGGATCAACAGTCGTTGGTCTTCGATGCCATCCTCACGTCGATGTTGCGGAAGTAGTAGTCAGCTTTTTTTGTCGGATCCTCTGACGCAAGATTGTAAAGACAAAAGATCAAAGGCCAACGATGTTCAATGTACGCTTGTGCTTTGCTGTTGTGTGCTTGTGCTCGATGGGATCGTTCGCGCTGGGGCAAGATGCCTGGTGGGCTGGGTTCGGCAAAGTCGATATTACACCGACCGAGCCGGTGCGGTTGAGCGGCTATTCGACGCGCGACAAACCGCACACGGATGTGGCTGATCGCTTGTTCGCGCGAGCCATGGTGTTGACGAGCACCGAAGGCAATACAAGCTCGCTAGACGCCAAACAAACGGGCAAACGCAGCCTCGTGTTGGTATCGATCGATTCGATCGCCATCGTCGGCAAGATGACGCGCCAAGTCGAAGAGGAGCTCAGTTCGCGTTATGGGATCACGCGCAGCGAGTTTGTGATCTGTTCGACACACTCACACGCCGCACCGCATGCTGCATCGGGCTTGACGAACATCTATCGCACGCCATTAAGCAGCGATGAACAAGCGGCGATCGAGCGACATGCTGACCGGGTTCGCGAAGGCATCCTCAAAGCTATCGATATGGCCATGTCATCGCGCGTCCGAGCTCGTTTGGAAGTCGCTTCGGCCCAAGCGGACTTTGCTGTCAACCGACGCGTGCTGAAGAATGGATTGTGGACCGGCTTTGGAAAGCAGAATGACGGGCCAGTCGATCGCCGCGTGCAATTGTTGCGGGCTGTGACGAGCGATGACAAGTTGCTTGGTGCAGCTTTCATGTACGCCTGTCACTGCACAACTCTTGGCCCCGACTTTAACAAAGTAAGCGGCGATTGGGCGGGACTGGCAGCTACTGAGTTAGAAAAGAAACATGCCGATGCGGTGTTCCTGCCGGTCATTGGATGTGGTGCGGACGCCAATCCTGAGCCGCGTAGAAATTATGACGATGCTTTGCATCACGCCGCAGAAATGGTTTCCAGTATCGAAGGCGCGCTGGCAGCAACTTGGACAAAGCTCAACCAGTTCCCGACAGCGCACTTTGGATACGCGGGACTGGCACCCGAGCGACCCAACCGCGCGGAACTGGAAGCCATCGCGGCCGATAAAGACGTGACCAAACGGCGTTGGGCCGAAAACATGTTGGCCACTCTGAAAAAGATGGGCCGCTTGCCAGAGACCTATCCCATGCCCATTCATACCTGGGCGTTCGGAAAAGATTTGCTGTGGGTCTTTTTGGGTGGCGAAGTCGTAGTCGATTACCAACTGCGGCTTGAAAAGAATCTGCAAGCCGACAAAGTTTGGGTGGCTGCTTATGCAGACGATGTCTTCGCTTACGTTGCTAGTGAGCGTATGCGGGCCGAGGGTGGTTACGAAGTCGACGCTTCGATGCTGTACTACAACCAACCCGGCCGTTGGCAATCGGGCACCGAAGAACTGATCGAACGTCGAGTCAAAGAGGTATTGGCCGACGACACACCCGACGATAAACCTCGTTCGGCCGAGCAAGCTCTGGCATCGATCCATGTACCAGCCGGCTATCGAGTTGAATTGATGGCCGCCGAGCCAATGGTCAATGATCCAGTGAACATCGCGTTCGGTCACGATGGTCGCGTGTGGGTAGCGGAGATGAGTGACTATCCACTCGGATGCGAAGGCGGCGGACGTGTGCGATGGCTGCGCGACACCGACGGTGATGGCAAGCTGGACCAATCGCAAGTGTTCTTGAGTGGTTTGAACTATCCGAGTTCGGTGACGCCGTGGCGCGATGGGGCCATCATTATCACGTCGCCAGCCATCTTCTTTGCGGCCGACCGCGACGGAGATGGCGTTGCAGAAGTGCGCGAAGAATTGCTGCAGGGAATCGCCGTAGCCAATCCTCAGCACCGTGCGAGCGGCTTTGAGGTCGGCTTGGATGGTTGGCTGAACTTTACTTCGGGCGATCACACGCAAGAGCTGAACAGTACTCGCAGTGGGCAACACAACAACGTATCAGGCCGCGACGTGCGATGGCAGCCGGACACTGGCGCATTTACGCTCAACAGTGGCCACACGCAATTCGTTCGCGCGCGGGATGAGTTCAACAATTGGTTTGGCAACGTGAACAATCAACCCATGTTTCATTATGTGGTTGAGGATGCGTATCGTCGCCGATCGGGTTTGAGCGGTCCGCCGTATCAACATCTACTGAACCCGCCTATCGCTCCGCCCGTTCATCCTGCCAGTCGCACGAAAGATCGCTTCAACGATTTGCATACCTTCAATCGTTTCACGAGCGCATGCAGCAGTATTATCTGTCGCGTGCCTGGGCTCGGTGACGAGATGCGCGGTGCTGCGCTGGTCTGCGAACCGGTTCATAATCTGGTGGCGCGATTTAAAGTAGATCAAGTCGGCGCGTCCTTTAGTGCCGATCGATTTCCTCAAGACGAACAGTTTGATTTCTTTGCTTCCAGCGATCCGCTCTGTCGCCCTGTCCGCGTCGTAAATGCGCCCGATGGCACGATTTGGGTAGTGGATATGGTGCGTTTAGTCATTGAACATCCCGAATGGATACCGACCGCCTGGCAGGAGCGATTGAATTTGCGCTTGGGCACTGGTTTCGGTCGCATCTATCGCGTGCACAAAGAAGATTTCAAACCAGCCGCCCTGCCCCGCACCGACACTATGTCGCTTGACCAGTTGCTCAAGCTGCTCGAAAGTGACAACGGCGCCCTGCGCGACTTGGCAGCTCAGCAGATTTCGTGGCGGTTGCAGCATGCCAGTCAAGCTGCCGATAGTGCCGACATAACTCGGACCGTGACCGCTCTGGAGAAACTACAGTCCAGTGCCCAGCGCCCCGAGGTACGCGCTCAATCGCTCGGTACACTGGCCGGACTGAACAAAGTCAGCCAAGACGCGTTGCAAAAGTCGTTGGCCGATGCCGATCCTCGCGTCCGTCGTTATGCAGTGACACTGGCTGAGCCGATGATGGCCGATGCTAGTGGCCAGCTCGAGTCGCTGCTGTCGAAGATGGAATCAGAACGCGATGCGGGTGTGTTGCTGCAGTGGGCGCTATCGCTCGGTGGTGCTAATCATCCGGCTGCTGGTAAAGCGCTCGAGTCCATTGCGTCCAAAGCCGCGCTGGATCCGTGGTTAGCCAAGTCGCTTGCCCTGGTCAACGAGCAATTTGTGGATGCCACCTTAACCGGCTTGCTCAAAGCGGCTGGATCCTCATTGGATAGCGCACAGCCCAACACGCGCGCGGCGTTGGAGCAAACGATCAGTAGCCTCTGGTCGCGCAGTGGACAATCGCGACAGTTGCACTTGCTCGAAACTTTTTTCTCGGGCAGCAACACGGATGCATCGCCGATGAGTTCGCTTCAGGTATTACTACTATCCTCGTTGGCGTCGGCGGATTTGGAGCAACTGTCCAAGAACGCGGCCTTGAAGAGCCAACTTATTAAGTCGGTAGCGACTTCGCGCGAGCAGTTGTTCAACTCGAACTTGTCGGAAGCTGATCGAGTGCGATTGGTGCCGCTGGTCACCGTGTTGCGCGATTCGACGGAGCAAGCGTTGGCCGACTTGGTACGTTTGCTCGGACCGCAAGAACCCGCATCGGTTCAGCAGGCCGCCTTGTCGGCGGCGCGTAAATTGAAGGCGGATCAAACGGCCCTGCTCATGTTGGAGAAATGGCCTGAGCTATTGCCAGAGGTGCGCTCCAGCGTTTGCGGTCTGCTGTTAGAACGCTCGGTTTGGGGGCAGCAGCTTGTCGTGGCACTCGAGAAAGGCACCGTCAAAGCGAATGATCTCGATACGGCCGTCGTGGAACGACTGCGCAAATATGGTGATGCAGCGCTGCAAGCCAGGACAGCCGCTGTCCTTGGAAAACCACCGAGTGCCGATCGAGCCAAGGTCGTGCAAGATATGTTGGCCAGGCTGCCTGCCTCCTCCGATGCAGTGCGCGGCGAAAAGCATTTCGTGGATCACTGTGCGGTGTGCCATCGCGCGGCTCCTGATCGGCCCATCGTGGGCGCTCCTCTGGAGAACATTACAAACTGGAGTCGCGAACAGTGGGTGGTGGCGATCCTCGATCCCAGTCGAACCATCGAGCCGAAGTTTCACCAGTATGCGTTGGTTACCAAAGATGGTCGCACACTCTCAGGTTTGATTGAGGATCGATCAACTCATCATTTGACATTGGTCGCACCCGATGGCAAACGTCACGAGATCGAACTAACAGATATCGAGCGATTGAAGGATCAAGGCGTGTCGCTGATGCCCGAAGGTTTGGAAACTAAACTCGACGCTCAAGCCCTGGCTGATTTGTTGGCCTATTTGCAGACACTCAGCGCACGAAAGTAACATGATGCACACAGCTCGATTGGCGATGATGTTCACATTTTGTGGTTGCCTGGTATCAGCGTGTTTGTACGGACAGGCTCAGGACAAGCCACTCGTGCCAGCCAAAAGCGAAGGCACATTGCGCCTGGCCACCTTTAATGTATCGCTGAATCGTAAGCAGCCCGGCGAGCTCAAAGAAAGCCTGGCCAAGAATGACAAGCAAGTCCAAGCGATCGCCGCCGTGATCCGCGCGGTGCGCCCCGATGTATTGCTCGTCAACGAACTGGACTACGATTCCGAGGCCGATAATGCAGCCGGGCTGGCCGCCAGGTTGGCTGATGCACAACCCGATATCGCTGGCGGCACAGCTTGGAGTATGCCTCATCAATACTCGGCGCCGGTGAACACTGGCGCGCCCAGCGGTCTAGACATCAATGGCAATGGCAAACTGAACGAAGCCGAAGATGCTTGGGGTTTTGGCAATTTTCCTGGTCAATATGGAATGGCAGTGCTCAGTCGTTATCCCATCGATGCGGCTAGTGTACGTTCGTTTCAACAACTGAAGTGGTCAAGCATGCCCAAGGCGCTTAAGCCGGTAGAGCCCGCAATCGTCGAAGCCGTATTACGCTGACGAGGTCTGGCCGCAGTTGCGTCTATCGTCGAAGAGCTTTTGGGACGTACCTGTACAAACGCCGTTCGGTCTATTGAGCGTGTTGGCGAGCCATCCGACACCGCCGGCCTTCGATGGCCCGGCCGATCACAACGGCTGTCGCAATCACGACGAGGTGCGATTGCTGGCTGACTATATCGACGGCGATCCTGATCATTACCTTGTGGACGATAAGGGCAAGACCGGTGGCCTGGTGAAAGATCGCGCGTTTGTCATCGTCGGAGATTTGAATACCGATCCAGTCGATGGCGAGAGTCGCCATGAGATTATCCAACGCATTCTCAAGAGCCCACGGATCGCATCAGCGCCGGTTCCGAGCAGTAGTGGGGCCGTCGAGGCGAATCAGTATCAGGGCAAGGCGAACGAGCGACATCGCGCGCCGCCCGAAAATGACACAGCCGATTTCTTTGATGGCAACGTTGGTAACCTGCGTGTCGATTACGTATTGCCCAGCAGTAACTTCAGTATCGCTGCTTGTGGTGTCTTCTGGCCGGAACCCAAGTTACCAGGTTACGATGCCGAGGTTATTAAGCGACTTCGCACTGCAAGCGATCATCATTTAGTGTGGGTTGATGTAAAGCGATAAGAGAACGCAGTGCAGTGTCAGACAGAAAATTACGTGACAGAAAATTTTCTGTCACCAAATCTTTTGTCAGGTGTATCGTTCACTTCGAAAACCGTGGCTACTAGCTAGAGCAAAATGCTCTGGACACGTTGGACAAGTTCTGCAAGTATCCCGCGCTGATTGGAACATCGAAATAGTCAGTGACGCGGGAGATAAGAGATGAATCTGCGTTTGTTGATGGTTTGTGCGCTGAGCTGTGCGTTTTTGTTGACAACCAGTGCATCGGCATCGGACGGATGGTTTGGCAGCTCGAAGAAGCCTGCGGCGAATGGCGTGACCACGACGGGTGCCAAAAAGAGTTGGTGGCCAACTTGGACAACCAAGTCGACATCCAAGCCGAAGGCCAAGTCGAGCGGTAAGTCGATGTGGAGCACTGTCTCCACCGGTACGAAGAACACCTGGAACAAGACCACCAGTTTCTTGAACCCGTTCGACAATCCCCCCAAGGCCGACAGTCAGACTCCACCTGCCAACTCGAACAGTTGGTTCGCGCCCAAAACCGAAAAGAAAACTGTGGAAACAGTGCCTGACTTCCTCGGCAAAGAACGACCAAAGTGGTAGTTAGCTTGGCTGCGACCAGGCGAAAACGCAGGGCTGAACGAAACGGCCCTGCTTACTTCTTGCGTTTGTCCGATTGCAGGTAAGCCAATACCAAGGCGACATCAGCTGGTGTAATGCCGCTGATGCGCGTGGCTTGGTCCAAACTAGCAGGACGGATCTTGCTGAACTTCTGCTTGGCTTCAATGCGCAGGCCAGTGATGGCATCGTAATCGAACGTAATCGGAATCAGTTTGTCGGCTAAGCGTTTCTGACGATCGACTTGTTGCTGCTGTCTAGCCACGTAGCCTTCGTACTTGACATCGTGTAGGACTTGGAAGGCCACGTCGTCGCTGAATTGTTTCAGCTCAGGCACGCGCTCACAAATCTCCGGCCAGCCGATTTCGCTGCGGCGCAGATACTTGATGCCACTGACTTCTTCTATTCGCGCCGCTTCGAGCAGTTCAATGGCGCGCTCGATGGCGGCCTCTTTGGCCTCAAGCCGCGACAGACGCTCGGCAGAAACCAAGCCGCACTGTGCACCGAGTCGAGTCAATCTTCGATCTGCATTGTCTTGGCGCAGCATCAACCGAAACTCGGCGCGACTGGTGAACATGCGATACGGTTCATCCACACCGCGGGTCACGAGGTCGTCCAGCAAGACGCCGATATAAGCCTGGTCGCGCGTGATGGCCAATGGTCCTTTGCCCGCAACCTTCAGCGCTGCGTTGGCACCTGCCACCAATCCTTGGCACGCTGCTTCTTCGTAGCCTGTGGTGCCATTGATCTGTCCAGCCAGGAACAGACCGCTGACCGACTTGGTTTCCAAACTCGGCTGCAATTGATCCGGCGGACTGAAATCGTATTCGACCGCGTACCCGTAGCGCATGATCTCGGC
This sequence comes from Ottelia alismoides, assembly GCA_037367405.1. Taxonomy (NCBI): domain Eukaryota; kingdom Viridiplantae; phylum Streptophyta; class Magnoliopsida; order Alismatales; family Hydrocharitaceae; genus Ottelia; species Ottelia alismoides. Next base: position 124,255 of record JAZKJV010006476.1, read on the forward strand.
TCGCTCCAAACCAGGGATCATACGCAGGATCGTGTCCTGCACGTCGCGGGGCAAACTGGTCGAGATACCATTGACGTACACCTCTTGTGTATCGCGCCCTTCTGGTTCAAGGAAGAGCTGATGCCGGTCTTTGTCGGCAAAGCGTACGATCTTGTCTTCAATCGACGGGCAATAGCGCGGCCCGCGCGAGTTGATCTGGCCAGAATACATCGGTGCACGATGTAGATTGGCGCGGATCACATCGTGCACTTGCTCGTTGGTGTAAGTGATATAGCAAGGTAGTTGCGACTGCGTGATCCGCTGGCTCAAGTACGAAAACGGTTGCGGGTCGTCGTCGCCGGGTTGAACTTCGGTCGACGCAAAGTCAATTGTCTTAGCGCTCAAACGCGGCGGTGTACCGGTCTTGAACCGATCCAGTCGCAAGCCGATGCGGGCCAGCGCGCCGCTTAAGCCTGCCGATGTCCCTTCACCGGCGCGGCCACCTGCCGTCTTGGCTTCGCCCGTATGCATGAGCGCTTGCAGGAACGTGCCGGTGGTGATCACTACGGCAGCAGCGCGATATACGGCATCGCCTCGGACTTTAATCCCGGCAATGCGATGTTGAAAGCCTTCGTCGCTGTGGCTGATCGTCTCGACTAACAAATCCTCAACTTGTTCTTGGCGCAAGGAGATGCCAGGGTACTCTTCGATGACGCGTTTGATTTCCAGTTGATAACGCTTCTTGTCCGCCTGAGCGCGCGGACTGTGCATGGCCGCGCCTTTGCGTCGGTTGAGCATGCGGAATTGAATGCCCGTGACATCGATGGCCGAACCCATCAAACCGCCCAGAGCATCGACTTCGCGCACGATCTGCCCCTTGGCCACGCCACCGATGGCCGGGTTGCAGCTCATCTGACCGACTGTATCCAAGTTGCTTGTGAGCAACGCGACCTTGGCGCCGATCCGGGCTGCCGCAGCGGCCGCTTCGGTACCGGCATGGCCAGCTCCAACGACAATGACATCATAGTGGTACTCGGCGTGGTGCATGCAACAATCGCTTAGCTTGTTATTTTGTCCAGCCTACTCAGTCAGCGTATCTGACTGACAGTCGATGGACGGAATCGGTGTTGAGGCCTCAGACTGAACTTAATTGTTTCAAGCCAATTTACTCTGCGGACCGATCTTTCGGGAAGTGGCTACCTAGGTAGCGCTGGCGGAACATATTGCCAGCAATCGATTTCACGGGATGTGGTCGCATGCAAAAGCCAAATTGGAAACGTGCCCTGGTCCGAGTGGCCAGCGTCATGACATTGACTGGACTGCCGATCTCTACCCCGGTAACCTTGGGACAGGAAGCCAGTCGAGCTGTATCGGTGCCAGCCGGACTCCAGGATCCGGCTGCATTTCAAGCGACACCAATTCAATATCTGCCGTTCGCCCATTTTGCGATTCCTTTCGACATTGATCGCAGCGGGCGGTTGCCGCAAGAGGTGCATCTGTGGGTCTCGGCCGATCAAGGCAGGTCGTGGCTCAAGTACGCCTCCAATTCGCCTGACAAACGCTCGTTTGAGTTCCAAGCAGCCGCTGAAGGCGAGTACATGTTTGCGGTACAAACGCAAGATGATCGAGGCATATCGGCTCTCGCCGCTGCCCCGCCCATGCGCATCATGGTGGATACAACCAAGCCCTCGCTGCACTTGCAAGCCGACATCAATGCAGCTGGTCGACTTGTAATCGATTATCGCATCGAAGATCGATTTCTTTCCGAAGAGAGCGTACGTCTGAGCGTGGCCATCGATGGTCGCCAAAACTGGGAAGATATACGCGTTGGGCGATTGACACGCCAAGGCGATGTTTGGTCAGGACAGATCGAACAGGAAATGCCTCGTTGTCGCGAAATCGAACTGAAGCTGGTGGCTGGCGATCTGGCCCAGAACAGTGCGGAAACCACTGCCAGATACAACGCGCCGCGTACTGCCTCGGCACCATCGGGCATGCAGCTAGCCAGTCAGCGCGCCCAGGCGAAGACGCCAACACTGGGCGAACGCGAGCCAGCGCAATCGAATCCTGGTAACGCTCCCAACATCGCTTCGACCATCAATCCAACGATCCCGCCAACAATCACACCGTCTATCGCTCCAACGATCACGCCGTCGATCACGCCGCAACTGAGTGGTCCACGGGCTGCAGCCAATCGCATGAGTCAACTGGCAGGTGCCGAGTCACCAGTCACTGCAAAAGCGGTTCAGCCTGATACCAACCGATTGGACTCGACGGCCGGCGGCATTGCATGGGAGCCGACGACGGCTTCTTCGCGCAAGCCGAGCATAGCAGAAAGCTCGCGTCAGCAGATTGGCCGCACAGTCAGTGCGCGCGAAGATGATGAGCGAAGCTCGCTTGATCTATCAACGGGATTCAATACCACCCAGTCGACGGAAGACTATAACGCTGCAGTTGCTCGCGGTTCAGCGTTATCGACGGATGATCAACCGATCGCCATCGAAGAGTTACCGCGTCCCAGCGCTATCGAAGACGCTGTGCCGGTATTCACCAAGAGCATCGATAGTCAAGCCAAATCGTCAACGGTCGTGACGATACCCGATGCTTTAGAATTATCCAACGCACCGTCTCGAACTCAGACGCCGTCGATGCCGTCGAGCCCGGCGCTTAGTTCTGTGCTCGATCGCGTGCAGAGTTCGACACCTCCTGCCAAGCCATCCATACAATCTACGCCACCAACCAGTGCACCTGTTCAGTCGACCATTGCGCCGAGCGTTGCGGCTGATACGGCGATCAGTTTAGAACCCGCGCCCCCGTCGCAGTTCTCGCCTTCAGCGCCATCGAATGCATCATCGGCAGTCCCGTCGACGGAACGGACATCGGACGGCGAGACGTTGCCGACGATTGATAAAGACGCTTATCACAGCCGCAGCCGGTCCTTCAGCCTGGATTACTCAGTGGAGTCCCTGCGTGGTTTGCCGATTGCTGATATCGAATTGTGGGGAACAGACGATCGCGGCAATACCTGGCTGAAGTGGGGCAGTGATCCAGATCGCGAGAGTCCCTTCGATGTCCAAGTTGGTACAGACGGCCTGTACGGTTTCCGCATGGTGATCATTGGCCAGAACGGCATCGTCAGCAATCGACCAAACGATGGCGATCCAGCGGATATGTGGATTAACGTCGATACGAAGATTCCGAGTGTTAAGATCACGCGCGCGCTCTATGGCGAAGGTCCCGATGCGGGTATGTTAGTGATCGACTATTCATGCGACGATGAAAACTTGCACGATCGTCCTATCAGCCTGGCCTATAGCGAACGACCAAGCGGTCCATGGACCACGATTGTCACCGGATTGCGCAATACCGGCATCTATTTGTGGAAGGCCGATCCGAACTTGCCGCAGCAAGTTTACCTGCGCATTCAAGCTGTCGACCGAGCCGGTAACGTTCAAGAGCATCGCCTGGACCTGCCAATCAATTTGCGTGGCCTGACGCCACGTGGTCGCATTCAGGGCTTTCGCCCCATCGATCCGAAGTGAGCCTCTGACAAAAAAGCGGTGACTGACGGTAGAAGCTCACCGTCGGCCCTGTGCCGGCGGGAGCATGACTGACAGCTACTGATGGTTCAGTCCTTATCCCTTGTCGTTGGCGGCGAGCGGTTCGCTATTCAATGCGATTGCGTTCCAATCGAGCCGCCAAGGTTGGAAATTCTGTCGAAGGCCTTCGATTAACACCGTTGAGAGAGCGGCTCGATCGAAATTATCGCATTGGAAAATTGCTTGCTCGCCGCCAAGACTAAACAGGAACAGGGAGGTGCGGCGATCCGTCGGTAGCTGTCAATCACGCTCCCGCCGGCACAGGGCCGACGGTGAGCTCGTTGGAGATTGATAGCGGAGAAGATACAATTTTTTGTCTGGTCTGACATAATCCAGGCTCGCGCAGGATAATACCGCTCACCATGAAGCGATTAATTGTTTTGTTGGCGGTGATGGGCGTAGCCGTTGGTTTGCTGGCCTATAGCCGCATGCGTACCACTTCACCACGCATCTCGGGATTTATCGAAGCCGATGAGATTCGTGTTGGTTCGCGTGTGGGTGGTCGCGTGGCTGAAGTTTTGGTCTCGGAGGGCGAGGTAGTTCGCCGTGGCCAGGCGTTGATGCGACTGGATCCCTATGACTTGCAAGAGCGGCTGGCGGAAGCGAAAGCACAATTAGCCGCGCGCACGGCTGTCTACGAAAAGCTGAAGGCAGGCTTGCGGCCGGAAGAGATCGCGCAGGCACAAGCCAAAGTCGATGGGCTAACTGCGACCGTGGCCAAATTAGTTGCCGGACCACGCGCTGAAGAAATCGCAGCCGCCAATTCGCGACTTCAGTTGGCCAATGCACAGCTCGATCGCACCAATCGATCGAACGATCGCCTGCAGGGCTTGTATAAGCGCGATCCCAACAGCGTCTCGCGCGAAGATCTCGATCGCGCGGTCGAAGAGATGAAAGTTGCAGAGGCAAACGTGCGCGTGCGCGAAGAAGAACTGCAACTGCTCAAGCGCGGCACCCGTGAAGAAGAGAAAGCCGAGGCCCGCGCGCAGCTTGAACAAGCGCGTCAGGCTTTGCAGATGGCGATCAATGGTTTTCGCGCGGAAGAAATTGCCGAAGCGCAAGCCGCCATGACTGCGGCCCAAGCAACCGTAGCGGCCGTCGAAGTGCAACTACGCGAGCTTGAGATTCGCACGGGCATCGATGGCGTCGTGGAAGCCTTAGAGCTGCGCCCAGGCGATTTAGTGGCTCCTGGGGGACCGGTGCTGAGCATCCTCGACACAGAACGCATGTGGGTGAGGGCTTACTTGCCTGAAAACCGTTTGGACGTAAAGGTCGGCGATCCGCTCGATGTGACCGTCGATAGTTTCCCTGGCCAGCGCCTGGTCGGTCGTGTAACGTTTGTATCCACTCAAGCAGAGTTCACGCCGCGCAATGTTCAGACGGCAGAGGAACGCAGCAAGCAGGTCTTTCGTATCAAAGTTGAAGTGGCTGACCCAGAGAAAAGGCTACGTGCCGGTATGGCTGCCGACGTATGGTTGCCGCAGCGATGATGAAAATTAGTTGATATGTCAATTATTCAGACTCATCACTTATCACGCAGCTTCGGCAGCTTCACAGCGGTGGATGATGTTTCGTTCCAGGTCCAGCGCGGTGCTATCTTCGGCCTGTTGGGACCCAATGGCAGCGGCAAGTCAACGATCATTCGCATGTTGTGCGGTGTCATGCCACCGTCAGCCGGATCTGCTTCGGTGCTGGGGTTCGATATCGAGCGCGATGCGGAAGAGATCAAGCGACGCATCGGCTACATGTCGCAAAAGTTCAGCCTCTATAACGATCTGTCGGTTATCGAGAATCTCGATTTCTACGGACGCATCTACGGCCTCAACCCGCGTCAACTTGCAGATCGCAAAGCCGCGCTACTCGAGCTGACTCGCATCGAGCCGTACGTCGAAAAGCTGGCTGGAAATTTGTCTGGTGGATGGAAACAACGGCTGGCGCTGGCCTGCTCGCTGATCCATGAGCCCGAAGTGTTGTTTCTGGATGAACCGACCGCAGGTATCGATCCCGTAGCGCGCCGGCAACTGTGGGACTTGTTGTACGAGTTATCGGCTCAGGGCGTGACCATGCTGGTGACCACGCACTACATGGACGAAGCGGAACGTTGCAGTCATATCGGCTACCTGTACCAATCGAAATTGCTCGTGCTTGGACAGACTTCCGATTTGAAAACGCTGCCCGAAGTGACTCCACCTGGTTCCCATCGCTATGAAATCGATGTCGATCAAGCGGCTGGCCATTTGAGCAGCTTGCGGACGCTGGACGGCATGCGCGATGCAACCTTGTTCGGTGAACATATTCATGTATTGGTCGACGAGAAGTGCCCGCCCGAAAAACTGGTTAGCGCACTCAACCTGGCGGACAACACCAAGATTCGTGCTATCGAGCCATCGCTGGAAGATGTGTTCGTGACACTCACCGCTGGCGCCGATCAACGACGCGTGCGGAACGAACCTGCGCCTGAAACGATCCGAGTCGATTCGTCAGTTGGCAATAGCTTACCGACCGAAACGACTGGCCCAGAATTGAACAGCAATTCAGCCGCGCGCGAAACATTGGTCAAAGCTGTTTCTAACACGAAGCGGACTCGCAATCCTCTGTCGGGCATGACGGCGGTATTGATCAAGGAGTTCTTTCATATCCGCAGACAGCCCACCACGCTGTTCTTCATGTTGGTGGTGCCGGTGATGCAAACCGTCATCTTTGGCTGGGCAATCAATACGCAGATTGAAAACATACCGACCGTGATCATGGACCTTGATGGCCGCTCATCGGCCCGGCAACTAGTTGATACGTTTGCGAACACTCGCCAATTCAAGATCACCGAGCGACTGAGCGATCGCGAGAGCTTTGACCGAGCACTCACTTCTGGGCATGCCAAAGTAGGCATCATCATTCCGTCCGACTATAGCGATGGCCTTTTGGCGGGACGCCAGGTTCAAGTTCAAGTGCTGATTGATGGTAGCGACTCGCAAGTGGCCACTACCGCGCTCAGCACTACCAATCTGTTGGGCGTGAACATGTCGATGGCGCTGGCGCGGCGCAAAGGTGAGGCAATTCAATTTGCACCGGCCCGAGATCAGTTTGGCGTGTTGGCCATGCCAATCGATATGCGTCCGCGACTGCTCTATAACCCAAATCTCGAAAGCGCATTTTTCTTTGTGCCAGGATTGATCGGCATCATCTTGCAATTGGTGACGCTGTTTCTCACATCCTTTACCGTTGTGCGCGAGCGCGAGGCGGGGACTTTGGAACAATTGTTTGTGACACCGGTCAGCCGCGCTGGACTGTTGCTCGGCAAGCTTGCCCCGTACGCGTTGGTGGGGCTGGTTGAAGTGTTGATCGTGTTGACGGTGATGATCTATGTTTTCGGTGTGCCAGTACGTGGCAGCCTGGTTTTGCTAGTGACCCTGTCGATGCTATTCATCGTTTGCAGTTTGGGATTGGGTCTGCTGGTCTCCACGCTCGCGAAAACTCAAGTCGAAGCGTTGCAGTTTGCGTTTATCATTATGTTGCCTTCAGTGTTGCTATCCGGCTTTATGTTTCCACGCTCTGAAATGCCGACACCGATTTACATTGTCACGCATGCGATTCCGGTGACTTACTTCATAGAGATTCTGCGTGGCGTCGTACTACGGGCCGCCGATATCATCGACCTCCTACCCTGGATCGGCGGCCTGACCATCTGCTGCGGAGTGATCCTAACGCTGAGCATAGCCAGGTTTAGAAAGCAGATCGCGTAGGTCAATTTCGCCGAAATTGACCTCGCCGAAGCGCACTATTCAAGCAAGCGACTTGTAACGTTACGTCGCCCGACCTCGCGACTCATTGGCCAATGATCTACTAACTGAAAACCATTCGCATCGGCGGGTGTTCGTAGGTCAATTTCGCCGAAATTGACCTCGCCGAAGCGCACTATTCTCTTGCGCGACTTGTAACGTTACGCCGCCCGACATCGCGACTCATTGGCCAATGATCTACTAACTGAAAACCATTCGCATCGGCGGGTGTTCGTAGGTCAATTTCGCCGAAATTGACCTCGCCGAAGCGCACTATTCAAGCAAGCGACTTGTAACGTTACGTCGCCCGACCTCGCGACTCATTGGCCAATGATCTACTAACTGAAAACATTTCGCATCGGCGCGACTTGTAACATTACGTCGCCCGACATCGCGACTCATTGGCCAATGATCTTCCAACGGAGAACATTTCGCTTCGGCAGGTCAGCCTTGGCAAGGCTGACCTACGGCCTACCTGGGATTTACCGTAACGGATCTTTGTTGGACTTGGGTGTTGGGTTGGCCATCCGAGGTGATGGCGATCGACAGGCGGGCTTCTTGCACGATGCGCGGAGTTACATTGAAGAAGAAGCGTACGTTTTCGTTCGGGCGTATGAAACGCTCAGCCGGCAAGCTCCAGACGCCTTGGCTGGTTTGGGTCGCGGGCACGGCGACACCAGCCTTCTCAATACTGTTCAATTCCATGCCTTCAGGCAGCGCAAGCTGAATCCGCAAGTTCGTATCCTGCAGATTCTGACCATTGCGAACATCGACCATAAAAGCCACTGGACTGCCAACCACGGTTGGGTTCTGCAAAGCCTCAAAGGACACTTGCCAATTGCCGGTGCGCGCTTGGGGCGTCGTAGGGGCAGGGTTGTTGCCTGGCAGGTTGTTGTTCGAGCCCGGAGGGAACACACCGCCGCCGGACGGATCAACGATTTCAATGCGTGCCGATGTGCTTGCGGTTGTTTCGCCGTTGACGACCGTCATGCCAAGGCCTGCTGCAGTGGCGGCCGCTCGAGGCAAGAATCCAAGCTTGAGCTCTGCGACCTGTCCCGGTAGTAAGCGCGGTGGTGTCCAGCGTAAGGTCGTGTTGTCGATGGTCCGAACAGCCATCAAGTATTCGCTGCTGACCTCTCTGGCCTCGAGCGCAGGATCATATTTGATTGTGACGTCGAGATTGTCCAGCGGTGTTTCACCGGTATTGGTCACGCGGAACTGTCCTTCTGTCGGCTGACCAACAGCGGTTCGATCTTGCGGCAAAGTACGAATCATGGCTTCCACGCGCGGTCGGCGCTCACGCGGCGGTACGCCGATCAATCCCACCGGCGGCAACTGCTGCATCACCGAACCGGCCGAAGACTTGATGTTGACTGTGGCGGTATGTTGACCTTCTTGAATCACGCGCAAGCCAATTGGAATGATCTCGGTCTGACCGGGCTGCAACATGGCAATGGGCAAAGAGACCTGGTTGTCGTTGTCGCTGGCATCGCGCCAACCGACCGTCGTATCGATCTGCACTAACAGATTCACGAGCGTACCTGTGCCAGTGTTCTGCACACCGACTTCGTAATAGACCACTTCACCGACCTCAGCCTGGCCAGTTGTGTTTTCGGGTTTACGTATCATCGATGCTCGGACCGATGGCGCAACGACTCGCAATGGATAGCTGACTTCTTTGGTCAATCCAACTGCGTCGCCTTTGAAGAACAAAGCATAGTCACCCGGAGCATCGAGTCGCAGTGTGACGACGAAGTCGACCTGTCGTGCCGGTAGCAGTGGGCCTTGCTGCCAGGCGAGCGCGTTGGGCACGTTCAAGTTGGGTTCGGGGCGAGTTCCTACGATGGTCATGCCGGACGGTGCGCGGAACTGCAGCGTGGCATTTTCGGCATTGATGTCGCCCGGGTTCCCCAGTGATGCCACATATTCAACCGTATCACCCACATTGGCAACTTGCGGTCCATTGACAACCAGGTCCAGCGCTGGCGCGCTGACGGTCACAAACGTATCGTATTGGTGCAGCACGAGCTCGGGCAGGTTGTCGTCCGGCAAGAGCGGACGGATGACTTCAATATGCACGGGTGATACGCCTACTGGTCCGCGGGCGCGCACGGCCGCTTGCGCCATGCTGTTAGCATCAACTTCGGCAACATAGATGGGTGTATCGATAACACCTTGACCATCGGGCCTGAGGAACTGAATCACGTTCGGATCTAGGATCGTGTAACGAACTTTCCAACCTTGAGCCGCGACGCGGTTCTCAGATTGTGTGACGCGCGTCGTTAACGTACCGACCTGCGTTGTATCGATGCGAATCGGTTCAGGGAAGTTGGCTTGCGAATCTACCCAATAGATAGTGGCTGTTTGACGACGTTTGTCCCAGAGTTCGCTTTCGGGTGCCAACACAGTCACACGACTGATACCGCTGTTGGGCGACGAAATGCTCAACCATGTTTGACCTTCGGCGACTTCGAGGTCATCATCACAGCCCGGCGTGCCTTTGGTCAGCAGCGTGGCTTTGGAACTTGTTCGTCCACGGGCATAATCCACGCCCAGTTTTTCTACTTTCGGCCCCGTGCGAAACGACGAGCACAGTTTGCCTTTGGCATCGTCACCGACTTCGATAAACTGACCAACGCTACCGGGTGCCAACATCCACTCGAGCGGTTCTCGCTTGAGCAGGTAACCATCTTTACCACAGATACCGGCCAGCAAGAGAACTTCGCCATTCACTGGCGCGACGATGCGCATGGGGGACAGTTGAATCTCACCACACTTGCCTGGATCTTTCTTGGCAAAGTGGTTGGCGATCGTCTGCTTCTTCTTCTGGTGATGCTGGAGCAAGCCCTGAAGGCCACTTGGTTGAGCGCATGAGCCATCGACGCAGGCTGGCGGAGGCAAAGGAGTGGGATAAGCGTCCTGCGGAATGATACCGGGATTGCCGTTGCCAGCATGTACTTGGGGCAAGGTCAACTCGGTGGACGCAGGATAGGGCAGAAAGATGCTCTGTCCATTCGGGTCGATAGCCGGGAACCGCGCACAACCGCTAAGGGTGAATAGAAACAACACCGCAAGTGCAGTCACGGATTTACAGACATGTACGCGCAAGCCGTGGACGGCCTGCGAAGGCCGCTTTACTGGCGTACAATGAAGAATAGTCTGTCCATGTCCGGCCGACATCATGCCGAGTCCCGCTTGCGTTGGGTTCCTGATGCGTGGAAAGTCTGTAACTGCAACGTGGGCAGCAGCAGCTAGACTATCTACCGCTTGTAACCTACCATGCACCAGCCGACACTCAGCCAAAGAGGCCGATTGCCCAAGCAAACGAAGGCAAAAAGTCGTCGGCAGTTTTCCATTGAATTGGAAAAGTGCAAAAGCGCAGCTGCTCGGCCGCCAGCGCCAGAAACTTTAACTGACTAAAGATTGAGTGACAGAAAATTTTCTGTCCGCCAATTTTCTGTCTGGCTTACCTGAGTACACGCAATTTTTTGTAGCCAATCTATGCCTGATCAAGACGGTCCTTACAAAAATCACCAGCTACCGCCCTGGTGGCCAGCCTTCATCATTGCCGCGGTGTTCGCAGTTTGCCTGGCTGCGATTGGTTACGCCATGCATGGCAAGCCTCTCGCGGAGAAGACACTCACCACTCTAATGATGCCCGTGGGTATGTTCTGGGCGGTACTAACCGGGAGGCTGTTGCAATTGTTGGTGCGCCCCTCGCGTAGCGGTATCATGCCGGTGTTGCTGCTGTGGTGCGCGCTGATGGCGCTGGGTACTCGCCCCCTGCCGCGTTGGCTGATCAGTTCGATTGAATCGAGTGTGAAAAGCTACGAACCACAGCGCGATGGTCCGCTGGATGCAATTGTTGTGCTTGGTGGCGGAACCACTCAAGGCCGCTGGAGGCCGCAAGTTGGTGGCTCCGGTGACCGACTGGTACTGGCCGCTGAACTGTATCATCAAGGCCTAACCAAAGTGTTGGTGACAACGGGCGATGTTACCGAAGGTGTATCCAGCCTTTCGCCCGATCCATCGGAGCAAACAGTTGAGATATGGACCAAGTTAGGCGTCGACCCAACCGCAATTCGAAGCATCGGAGGTCGCAACACGTTCGAGGAAATGCAGCAGGTCAAACAGATCTGGTCCGAATTGCCGGGCAAGAAAATCGGTCTGCTCACGAGCGCCTTGCACTTGCCAAGGGCCGTACGCCTGGCACGGTCACAAGGTTTGGAGATGACGCCCATCGCTGCCGATGTGCGCACAGCGCTGGATGAATGGGGACTGCTCAGCTTCTTGCCTAGTGCAGAGAGCTTTGGTGATCTAGCCCGCGCTCAACACGAGATCATGGCCGCCTGGGTGGGACGATAAGCACGCGGTCACATCCATTTGGGATTAGGGCACTAACTATGCAGCAGATTAAACGATTCGCTTGAATATGACCGCGTGCCATAGACTATACGGTGTTGATCTAACATTTTTATCCCTGGTAACATTGGCCAGATCGGTTGCCACAGGTATCGAGTACATCCAATGAGGCATGGCGAAACGGAGAGCGAACATCCAGCAGAAGACGGACGCTTCTGGCGCCGCGTTCGCAGATTCGTTTTGTATCCGCTGTTGTGCATTCTGCTGCTAGTGGGTTTGCTGGTCGGTTGGCTGGCCAGTCGCAACTCGGCTGCTCAGAGATTGGTTGGCGAGCAGATACAACAATTCGATAATTTGGGGCTGCCATACGATAATGAATCGATGAGCCGCTACTACGCGCAGCGCGGTAGTACGCAAGATCTCGACGAGTGGTTGCAAGTTCTGACGACGGTTACGTCCAACGAGTTCAAACAGTCTGCGAAGAATTTGTATCCGTGGAATAATGAAGGCGCTCCACCGCGCAGTGGTCAGTGGGCGCAAAAGTCGGAAGTCGATGCTTTCTTCGCAAAGTGGCGCGACCTGTTCGAGAGCGCGCGGCGATTGGCCCAGGCTGATATCCAGCGACGCATACCGTTGGTCTTCGATGGCCTCAATACGAACCTATCATGGGAACAGAAGGTTCGCGAATTGGCCTGGTTGTTCCAGTTGCAAGGCTGTGCGGCTATCTACAATCGCGACTCGGCGCAGACTCGAGACGCCATTCTGAGCCTGCTTGGATGCGCGCGGTCGGTGGAAGGTGAACCGTTGATAGTGGGACAACTGATCGCCGTGGCCATCGAGGGACTGGCCATCGAGTTGTTGCAACTGGCCATCGAGCAAAACGTACTGCACGCGGACGACTTGATGCGATTGAAGAATCGGTTGGATGCACGCACGCCCTGGCGCGTAGGTTGGTCGCAAGGCATCATCGGTGAGCGAGCACTGCTCTTGCCGATATTCAAGGAACCCGACCGCTTAGTAGGCAATGATATTGGCGAGGTGCCAGTGGCATTGCCATGGCGCGGCCGCGATACACTGGCTTTTCTTGAAATCTCGCAGCGTACGCTCGATTTGCCCACTGACGATTTGACCGCCTTCCGCGTGGCCAATCGCGAATTGGAAGAGAGCTTCAGCGAGCGTTTTCGCAACGGTGCTTGGTCTTCGCAGTTCGACTATCGACTGTGCATGCACTTGCTACCAGCTTATGGCGCCTACGGCGAAGCCATGCTGCAGCGCGAGATGCGCGCTCGACTGGCACTGTTGGCCATCGGTGCTCGTCTGTATCAAGCAGAATACGGTAAGCTGCCAGATACGCTGGATGATTTGAAACAAGTTGGCACCGACCCCGACAAGTTATCACCGCCGGGCGGTAAGCCGTTTGGCTTCCGCAAGCTGGATTCTTCCGTGGCCTTGTGGGGCTTTCAATCGCGCAACATGGATGCGACCCCAGACGTGATGCCACAAATCGAAGAGGGCAGCAACCAATGGGATCGCATGTGGTTATGGCAGTTGGACAAGTAGCCAATCTGGATCTGACTAAAAATTACGTGACGAAAATTTTCTGTCACTAAATTTTTAGTCCCGGTTCATTGGGGCTACATTGCTTCTACCGGCACACGGTGAACTATTGCCGTTCCCAGGTGGTGCCTTCTTTCAAATCTTGGATGCTGATGTTCAGCGCCGTTAACCCGTTGCGAATAGCATCGGCGGTGGCAAAGTTCTTCGAAGCGCGGGCATCAGCTCGCAGCTTGATGAGCAACTGCATCAAGTCGTCGACCAATTTGCCGCTGCCATCATCGGTCTTCTTGGGCGGATTGATAAAAATGCCGAGGATCGCACCAAGTTCGCGCAGTACCGACATGGCCGCTTGAAAACTGCTCAGCAGTTCAGGCGTCCGCTTGGCTTGTTCTTCCAGCTTGTTCTCGTCGACATGACGATTGATCGTGCGAGCCAGTTCGAACAAATCGCTTACAGCGCCGCCCGTGTTGAAGTCGTCATCCATCTTGTCGAGGAAACTCTTGCGCAGCGCGGCCACCGACTTGATCAAGTCTGAATCGCCAGCTTGAGCCAGTCGCTGATCGCCATCGACGCGCCGTTTGGCGTATTCGACTTTCTCGAAGAAGTTCAAACCGGTGATGCGCTCAAAGCGGCCGATCAAGCGATAGAAACTGGTAAGCGCCTGGCCCGCTTCTTCTAAACCTTCGTCATCGAAAACGACGGTCGAGCGATAGTGCGTGCGAAGCAAGAAAAAGCGGATGCGTTCGCCGGTGTGCTTCTCGATCAGCGAAGCCAATCCGCCGGCACCTTTGCTGCGACTGATCTTGGTTTCGACCGTGGCTTCACCTTCGTCTTTGGTCGCGCGACCTCCGACCTTGCCTGCGCCTTCGCTTTTCTTCACCAAGCCATTGTGCATCCAATAACGCACCATAGGCTGGCCATGGCAGCAACGGCTTTGCGCGAGTTCATTTTCGTGATGGGGGAAGATCAAATCGAGTCCGCCACCATGAATGTCGAACGTCTTGCCAAGAATACGGCGACTCATGGCTGAACATTCAATGTGCCAACCGGGTCGGCCTTGCCCCCATGGGCTATCCCAAGCCGGCTCGCCTGGTTTGGCCGACTTCCAGAGAGCGAAGTCACCCGAGGATCGCTTTTTCGAGGCCGCTTCGCCGCCCTCACCTTGCTGGCTTTCGAGAGTTCGATTGCTCAACTGGCCATACTCGGCATCGCGAGCCACGTCGAAGAAGACATCGCCATCACTGGCATAGGCGTAGCCGCGATCGATCAGTTCCGTGATGAACTTGATGATCTCGTCCATGTTGTCGGTGGCGCGAGGCAGATGATCGATTTGCGTTACCCCGAGGGCTCGCAAGTTGGCCAGGTAGTCGGCCGTCATCTCCGTTGCGACCTGGAACATCGAGATACCACGCGTACGGCTGCTTGCAATCAATTTGTCATCAACATCGGTGATGTTGACGACCCAGGTGACTTGGTAGCCTGAATACACCAGGTAGCGCTTGATCGTATCGAAGATGACCGGACCGACCATGTGGCCGATGTGGGCTTCGGCGTAGACCGTGGGACCGCACAAATACATGCCGACCTTGCCAGGCTCTACGGTCGTGAAGTTTTCCTTCTGTCGAGACAGCGTGCTGTATATGCGAATGGTACTGGCGGCGGGCGAATGGTTCTTGGCGCCAGAGGCTGGAGCGGCAATCGACACGGCTAAACTCCCTACGTGCTCTATCCTGGTTCTCGATCCTGCTTAAGTTCGCGAAATTATAGCGAATAAGCCGCTGCGCGCGAGCCCCGGTGTTATGGCCGGGTTTTTTCAGTCGGACAGGAAAATTTCTAGACAAAAACTGTCTGCGCAATTGTTAGAACCGGCGCGATCAGAAGTTGGATGGTTCGATGCGGCAGATTGCCTGCGATGATTCCGTTTTGCGAATCGTAACTGAGGTACGGTTGCGTTACAGCTGAATTCTAAGACTCGCAGGGGCACAGACGTTGGAATCATCGCGCACTTTGACCGATCGAGCTGCGTTTGAGCCCGGCCAGCATGTCCCGCAACTGGACGGCTTGCGTGGCTTGGCAATTCTGCTGGTGACTATCTATCGCTTTGGCCGCGAGATACCCAAAGCGAATTCGGGTTCCTATTTGGCCCAGGCAATCGAGCTCGGCACACATGGTGTCGAGCTCTTTTTTGTGCTGTCCGGTTTCTTGATCACCGGCATCTTGTTGGATACTCGCGGGCAAAAGTATCAACTTCGAAACTTCTTCGTGCGCCGAAGTCTACGCATACTGCCCTTGTATTACTTGGCGCTGTTCCTGTTTCTATGGTGCTTGCCCTGGTTGGCTTGGGCGATCAACAAGCCATCCATGGCCCAGGCGTTTGTACCAGCGCAAGAACAGCAATACTTTCTATGGTCCTACATGACCAACGTGCAAATGGCGCTGGCGGATTCATGGTGTTTCGGTCCGCTCGATCATTTTTGGTCCTTGGCAGTCGAAGAGCATTTCTACTTTCTTTGGCCACTGGTTATCGTGTTCTGTCGAGCGCGTTTATTGGCATGGACGACGATTGGCCTGGCAGCAGCTTGCGTGATCACACGCACAGCCTGGCTGGTATGTGGTGGTACTGCAACGGCTGCGGAGGTATTGTCCGTGTGGCGCTGCGATGGATTGTTGATCGGTGCGCTAGCGGCCATTTGGATTCGATCGCCTGGCCCCATGTGGCAATATGTTGCTGGTCTGGCGCGCTGGATCTGGTTGCCCATATTGATGGTAGCCGTGGCCATCGATCTGGCCGATCGACGTCTGTGGTTGCTGGGGCTTTGCGCGTGGAACGCCGTCTGCTTCTGCTCGTTGGTGAATATTGTGGAAGGGGCTGGGCGAGGGCGGCTGAGCCAGTTCTTCAGCCTCGCGTGGCTCCGTGGCTTGGGCAAACTCAGTTATGGCATGTACGTATTTCAGTCGCCGCTGATTCCTGTCGCAGCTGCTTTTGGCTTGAAAGCTGGCGTTTCTTTGGGTAGCGATATGCTGTATGTTGTCAGCATGTTCGCATTGACTCTGGGCATTGCCTGG
Organism: Ottelia alismoides; assembly: GCA_037367405.1. NCBI lineage: Eukaryota > Viridiplantae > Streptophyta > Magnoliopsida > Alismatales > Hydrocharitaceae > Ottelia > Ottelia alismoides. The sequence continues at coordinate 140,594 of JAZKJV010006476.1, forward strand.
TGCAGTTGGCATGGCTTCGAGAAGCACTGGTTGCGATTGAAGAACTACTTTCCGCATGCGGACGAAAAACAAGTGGAACGCTTACAACAGGGGCGGCCAAAAAACATTTGGGCGCAGGTTCGATCGGCTCGTTCCTGAGCTAGATTTGGATGACGCACGACTAGTTGCCATATGGGCTCTGATCAGTGGAAAATGCCCTTGCCAGGGTGCTTAGGGCCAAAAAATGTTGAATTCCTTGCCTTTTTCAGCATTTTTTTGCATTGCTCCTAGTTGAAATTTGCGTTCATCCGTTTTTAATAACCACGACTGATGTGCAGACAAACGTCTGTTGGGTACGAAGATTTTTCTTAATGGAAAGGGATTGAAAGCATGGCGAAGGCCGCAGCGAAGAAGAAGCCACCATCGAAAACCGAAGTGTTCACCAGCATTGCCGAAAAGACTGAACTGACCAAGAAGCAAGTCACGGCTGTGTTCGAAGCTCTCAGCGAAGAGATCGCTCGCAACCTGAGCAAAAAAGGACCTGGCGTTTTCCAGATCCCTAACTTGTGCAAGATCGTGGCCGTCAGCAAGCCAGCCCTGCCCAAGCGCCAAGTACGCAACCCTGCCACCGGCGAAATGATTTGGGCTGATCCCAAGCCAGCTTCGGTCGCAGTCCGCGTCCGACCACTCAAGAAGCTGAAGGAAATGGTCGCCAAGTAAGCGATCCCCTTCAACGCCTTTCGAAATTCGTCAAGGGTGAGACCAACCGTCTCACCCTTGTCTTTTGTGCGATCAAAATTTGTTGTCGCTCAACTTTTGTCAGAACAGTTGGCGAATGACTTCATCACTCAGCGATGAAGCAATCTTGTATACGCCAGTGAAATCGTGATCGCGACTGTGGTCACCAGGCACTGCGATCGTACAAGCGCCTGCGGCCACGCCAGCACGCGCGCCGTTCTGACTGTCTTCCAGCACCAACATCGAACTGGCTTCCACGCCCATTCGTCTGGCTGCCTCAAGATAGATATCCGGAAACGGTTTGCCACGCGATACCTCCGCCGCCGTAACGATGAAGTCAAAACGGTCGAGCACACCTACCGCTTCCAAACTCTCATCTGCAAACGAACGCCGTGCGCTAGTCGCCACGCAATGAGGCAGACCGGCGCGATCGATCAAGTCCAGCAAGTCAACTACGCCAGGCATCGCGGCCAGTCGGTCGGGCAATATTCCTGAGAAGACTTCATCGCATTCGTCTTCCAGGTCTTGGGCCGTCTCGTTCAAGCCGGCTTTTTCGATCAGCACTTCAAAGCATCGTGGACTCGGCAAACCCATCATGCTGCGCCGAATATCGTGCGTGTAATGTCGACCTCGACGCTGCATCAGTTCTTCGAACACTTCGAAGTAAATCTCTTCGGTGTTGATCAACAGGCCATCCATGTCAAATGCCACGGCTGCGATCTTGTGCGGCCAGGACGCGTTCCCCTGGTGAGAAGTTGTCGTTTGCAAGTCAGCGGATCCATTTCAGTAATTAGGCTGGACTGAACATTGAGTGACAGCAAATTTTTGTCATTTAGCTTTTAGTCAGTGGTGTTCAGTGAAAAGTCGCTCGAAAGCAATAGTGTAAACGAAGTTGACTGCGTCAGGATCGATCTGTGGTTATGATGTGTGCATCGATAAAAACTGGACGCATCCGTTCGTAAGCAATATGCCAATACCTGAGGAACCAATTCGCGATCGCTTTCAATCGCGTCGCGATACGTTTGTGCCGCTGCACACGACCGACCTGGTCGAGTTCCTGTCGCAACATCCACAGCTCAGCCGCAAAGATCAGACAGCGTTCAAACATTTGGCTAGTCTGATACTGGCGTTGCTGCATCATGTCTACCGTCAGCGTCACGAGCAGATGACGTACCTTTACGCGCCGCTGGACCCCGATCGCGACACGCTGCTGATGAGCCTGCCGCTGGCCGAACCGCGAGAGCGATTATGCAATGAGATGCTGGTCCGATTAAAGGATGTGCTGCGTCGGGCTAACTATCATCGTCTCAGCCGCGAAGAAATCCTGCGCGCGATGCATGCTGCCAGCCGCTGGGGCGTGCGCATGCGTGTGGACTTTGATGCGCTCAAGTTGATCGAAGTTTACGCGCGGGGCAATGTGGTTACGCAGAAAAGCTTTCGCAGTTGGCGCAACGTTTTTCGACGGCGCACCGTTGATATTCAGCTCTATCAACGCCTGGTCGTGATCTTTCGCACCAGTCCCGAAGGTCGCGACGGACGTTTTGATTGGCGACGCATGTACCTGCGCATGTTCAAGAACATCCCGCAGCAAGATGTGGACATGGTTCTGCCGGCCACGCGCATCAAGCTGAGTTGGTTGGACCATTCGAGCATCGTACTGCCGTCGTTGTATGCACTCGTGTCGACACTCTGGCGGGCCATGCGTTTAGCCGTGCTACTGACACTGGCTGGGTTATTGAAGACAGCGGCGCTGGTAGTCGTCGTCTTGGCCGCCATGGTGTACGGATTGAAGTCGGTGTTTACCTCGACGATCAACACGCGACGCCGCTACCATTTGAACGTTGCGCAGAACTTGTATTACCAATCGCTGGATAACAACGCCGGTGCCATGTTGCGGCTACTCGAAGAGGGTGAGCAGCAGGAAGCCTGCGAAGCCGTGCTTTCGTACTTTACTGCCGCCGTGTTGCTACAAAACAACAGCAGTTCGGAGATAACCCCCGTTTCACTGCAGCAGGTCGATGCTGTGTGTGAGCAGCTTATCCTCGAAGCCACCGGTGTGCATGTCGATTTCGATGTGCACGGAGCTATGGAAGATTTAGTTCACCTCGGTCTGATCCACGCGCATGGCGATCAGTGGCGAGCTGTTACTCTGTCCGAGGCGAATAGGATCCTCAATGAAACTTGGGATAAATGGTTCAATGAGTAATCCCAGAGGCATGTTCGCTTCGCTCACAGTAAGCAGTAAGCAGTAAGCAGAAAGCAGTAAGCAGAAAGCAGTAAGCAGAAAGCAGTAAGCAGAAAGCAGAAAGCAGAAAGCAGAAAGCAGAAAGCAGAAAGCAGAAAGCAGAAAGAGCGCAGCGATTTCTGCTCCCCCTCGCCCCCGGTACTCCGGGGGAGAGGGGGTTGGGGGGGTGAGGGGGCGCGCTTAGGCTTGGAGTACAAAGCCGTGTCGATGCTGCAGCGCATGCGCTTGAATCACGCTACCGCGAATTACTTTATACGTAAAGCAATGCGTGACGCATTGCTTCGAACCACAGCCCCAAGCATCACAGCGTCACGGTGCTCCCAGCCCATGCGCGCCCCTCACCCCCCAACCCCCTCTCCCTTGTGAGTACACAGCAATACTGTTCGGCACAGTTACTTGCCTTGAATCGCCCGATGCTCAGGTAGGCGAGGCTTGGCGGGCGTGCCTTCGGGAGAGTTCGGGGCTGCTTGATTCTAGGCGTTGTGATCAGCGCATGCAGCGGCCCAGGCCGACATTCTTTCGATATGTGCCTTAGAGATGCATTACTTAGATTTTCTTGCGGCTTCTTCCTGGCGACGCTTTTGTTTGCGATATGCGATTCAAGCTCTTGGAGAGTTGCCCATCCCATAAAGTAGAACTGAATCATTTCCCAGGTGCGTTTGTTGGCTTTCAGGCCCGGTCCAGAGCACAATCAGTAAGCAAGCGATCAGTCCTGCGTACAGTTGCATCGTGATGCCATTCTCTTTTGTCGAAATGAGGTGGCGGGCACCAAGGATTTGCTTAAACCAGCGGAAAAACAGCTCAATAGTCCAAGCGATAACGATATCCCAGTCCGATTACTTCAGCTGGAAGGTGAAGCAGATTGGTTACCAACCACAGTTCTGTCGGCTTGCCTTCTTTGTTGGTAATGCTGACCACGACAATTCGTAATGTCTGCTTGATTTCGTCTTTTAGTGGTGGTCGGTTCCGATACGCGATACTACCATGTCTTTGATTACACCAGCTTCACTAGCTTCCTGGGTGATCTCGCGTTCTTCCAAGAGTTTAAAGGCGATATTGTCTTTGACTCGGCCAATAAACGAAGAGCCAATGTCAAGAATGTCACGATAAAGCGAGTACTCTTGGTATCCACGATCCAGTACATAAAGCCGATCGGCTTCGAGCGACTTTCGAAGCGACTCTGCTTCAGAGCACTTTCCGGGTGTCACAACTGCATCACGCGGAACACCGTCGAAGACTGAAAAATGAAGATGGAGCTTGGCAGCTGGCTGGTGGGAAGACCAAAGTGCCCAACTCGTGTGTGCAATAGAGTTGAAGAAACTGCCATCAACGGCTGTCAAGTTCTTGAGTGGCTCCTGCATCCGCAGAAGGAAGCAGCGGAATGGCTTGCTTGGCCAATTCACGGATGATTTCGCCAGCAAGGCTGGGGTCGAACACCGACCCTGCTTCGCTGAGAGAGCCAAGTGAAGTACGTTTAGTGCCGAGAAGCTTTTCGACCTTCTCCAATTCCGAGGCCTGTTGTAAGCTACGCAAGCTCGATAAAGTTGGATTGAAGAAATACAGGAGCAGCAATGCCATGTACTGATCGCAGTGAAGCTTGCGATTGCCAGCCTTTGTCTCTTTCACAACCTATCTGACTAAGTCGATCCAGGAGTTTGTCCAGGAGCTCAAAATACTTGAACCCCTTGTAGGCTCGAACTACGCGACGTTGCACTCTTTCTTGCCATGGCACCCACTTGTCTGTCGAAGTGGCAGTAAGCGATATGCCGCTCTCGATGCGCAAAATTCGTGCCAATTTGATGGAGAATTCCGCAGTGCTAATGCGCAAATTTCGTGCCGAACAGTATTGGAGTACACAGGGGAGAGGGGGAGCCATGTTCGCTTCGCTCACAGTAATCAGTAAGCAGTAAGCAGAAATCCAAATGAGAGAAGACAGCCTACGCAATCACATTCAACATCTGAGACAGGCCGGCCCAGGCGGGTGTTCCAGTCCCAGTTGCCTTCGGTCGATGTTTCCCACCAGACCATAAGTGTTTCGGCTAAGGCTTCGCGCGGACTGGGCTGGTGTGCGCGTCCATTGATTGAGCGCCAATTGCAGTGTGTCGACAGACAGTCGAGTCAATTCAACTTCTTCGGCGGCTGCCAGTACTACCGGCATCAATGCTAACTCGGCTACTTCGCCAAGCGCATGTCCATGTACGCGATCGCTGTAGATCGGCCGATCGAGATTCAATTGGCCGAGCAACCACGCCAGACGCAGCGTCTCTGGTAACGCGCGGTCGATGTCGGTGAGCATAGCTTCGATATGCACGCGGTTGGTGTAGAGATGCGCTAGGCCATCACCGCCCACCACTGGCTGTACCAACACGATGCCAGCCGACTCGACCAGAAAGTCGGCATCGGTCGAACGCTTGATCAAGGCTAGCAAGCCTGGTCCGCGGGCTTCCCAGGCTGACTGCAAAGGGCCACGCGCAGGCTCAGTTCCTCGATCGCGCTGGGGAATGTTTGGCGAAAGACAGCTTCGCACTGGGCGATCAGGCTGGCGATATGACTGATCGTGCTGGCGCCAGCTGTTCCGCCGACCAGCCTTCGATAAACGCGGTCGGCCAGCTCGTTATTGATCGGCAAGTCGGCTGCCCATGCCGATCAATTGACGCCAAAACAGTCCGCTGGGTACATGCCAGCTATCGGCCAGCCTGGCTAGCTGGGCCGCTGGTCCCGCCATTTTCTGCTCCAGGCCCGCATCCAGCAGATGCCGTCCGCCAGACAGCACCCAAGCCACATGCAAAGCACTCACATCAACGCTAGGCAGCCACCGCAGTTCCCACTTTTGTCATTCAATTTTTTAGTCAGATCCATCTGCCCAGCGATCCAGCCTTCCAACTCCTGCCAATCCACCGGCGGCAACTTGGACAAATCCGGCCGCAATCGCACGGCATCATTGGATGTAAATGTGGTGAATATCGCTCTGCGATTTGGTGGTGTTCCAGTGTACTAATACACGCACACACATGGGCAGCGAGCCAGGCACTTCGATTTCGTAGCCGCACAGCAGCGGGACTTCCAACCAGCCCAGTTGGGCGAGCGGCCAAGGCGGGAACTCGGCGTTTACATCTCGGGTGACGGTGAAGATGGCGCTGGCGATATCGGCCGGGTTGGAGTTCGTTGCGACGAACCAATAGAGCCAGCATTTTGTCGCGTGGCGGTCAGGATCGCTTCGCGCGAGTTCTCCTTGACGGTTGTTGCCCCGCGTACACCTCGACACACGATTGACATGGCTTGCCGCCGCCTTCCTCGTAAAACCAACCGACGCTGTTTGTCAAGGTGGGTCGCACGCGCCACCTTGTAGGGGCTACTATAACAAGGCTGGAAACTGGTGAAAGTCCCTGTCCGTCCAAAGCCAAACTATGAGCGAGCCGAATTACTCTAACGAAGCTGAGACAGCTTTGATCCGCGTGAATTCGCTGTTTTGATCGTCGACAACGATCGGGCTCTGCCCGCGCGATGTCCGAAAGCCTCGAACGCGTCGGTTATCGCTGCACGGTGGCTACCAGTGGATCCTGAAGGCACCGAGGCCATCGAACAAAATAGCTTCGATGTCGTGATCACGGACCTGGTGATGAACGATATCGATGGCATGCATGTGTTGCAAGCCGCGCGGTCAGCTTTGCCCGACTGCGAAGTGGTGATGGTTACCGGTCATGCCACGGTACCCAAAGGCCGTCGAAGCCATGCAGCACGGCGCGTTTAACTTTCTCGAGAAGCCCATTACGCCGGGGCGATTGCGAGCTGTCACTGCCAAAGCCATCGAAGCCGTACAGCTGAAGCAAACCAACCTGGAACTGCGCCAGCGACTGGATGAAAAGTTTGGCTTTGAAGGCATCGTGGTTGCCAGCGAAAAGATGCAGGAAGTCATCGAGCGTATCAAGCGCATCGCTCCGACCGACGCCACAGTGCTCATCACCGGTGAGAGCGGCACGGGCAAAGAGATGATTGCGCAGGGCCATCCATCAAACAGCCCACGCAAGCAGAAACGCATCAAGGCGCTCAACACGCGCGCTGGTCCGAGAACCTGGTCGAAAGCGAATTGTTCGGTCACGTCAAAGGCGCTTACACGGATGCCGTCAGCGATCGCGTGGGTGCCTTTGAGTATGCCAACGGTGGCACGTTGTTCTTGGACGAAGTTGGTGATATGCCGATGAGTACTCAGATCAAACTTCTGCGCGTGCTCGAAGAACATAAGATAACGCGGGGTCGGCGACAACAAATCGATCAAAGTAAATGTGCGATTGCTCAGCGCGACTAATCGACCGCTCGAGAAGTTGGTTGAAGAGGGCTCGGTTCCGCAATGATTTGTTTTATCGCTTGAAGGTAGTCACGATCCACTTGCCGCCGCTGCGCGAACGCCGCGATGACATCGTGCCGCTCATGGATCACTTTCGCAAACTCTTCCTGCGCAGGCACGGCAAGCCGCAAGCCAACTTTACGCCGGCTGTGGCCAAACGTTTTCATAACTACAGTTGGCCGGGCAACATTCGACAGCTTCGCAACTTTGTCGAGACCATGGTTGTGTTGGATACCGATCGCGTGTTGGACTTGGATGATTTGCCACCCGGAGCTAATGGAAGAAGGCGATCCGCAATTGACGGCTCGATCCGAAGGCAGCGCGGCCAATGCGGCGGCGCCAGCGGCTCATATCGAAGGTGGCGCCGGCGATTCACATCTGATTGGTCAATCGATGGAGACCATTGAACGCTGGGCCATCGAAGAGACATTGAAATTGACGGCTGGTAACCGCGAAGAAGCGGCCAAGATTCTAGCGATCGGTGCGCGCACGTTGTATCGCAAACTGGACAAGTATCGCCACGACGACCAGGCCGGTGGTGGCACCGACGATTCCTCCGATGACAAGGATGACTAATACTCATGCCCACGATTCGACAGCTCTCGCCGAGCATCATCAATTAAAATCGCTGCGGGTGAAGTCATCGAGCGCCCAGCTAGCGTTGTCAAAGAACTGCTTGAGAACAGCATCGACGCCGGGGCCACGCGCATCGAACTGGTGATCGAAAGTGGCGGGATTGGAGATGATCCCGCATCAGCGACAACGGTTGCGGAATCGTGGCGGAAGAATTGCCGTTGGCTATCGCCAGCCACGCCACCAGCAAACTGCAAACGGCCGAAGATTTGTTCGACGTACATTCGCTCGGGTTTCGCGGTGAAGCCCTGGCAATCGATCGCTGAGATCAGTTACCTGATGTTGCGTTCGCGCGTGGCCAGCGAAGAAGCAGGCGCGGAACTGAACGTACGCGGAGGCCAGGCTGATCCAGTGGTACCAGCGGCTGCTGCCGTAGGCACTGTCATCGAAGTGCGGCACCTGTTCTTCAATACACCTGTGCGACGCAAGTTCCTGCGTTCGGCTCAGACCGAAGCCAGTCACGTGGTCGAGGCCTTTACACGCATCGCCCTGGCTTATCCGCAAGTGCATATGACGTTGCAGAGTGGATCGCGTCAACTTTTCGATTTGCCAGCGACACACAACATGGTCGAGCGCATCGCCAAGTTCTTTGGGCATGAGATAGCCGATGCACTGATCGGTGTCGAGAGTCAACATGAAGAGATCAAGTTGCACGGCTTTGTCACGGATCCAGCGGTCAGTCGCAGCAACAACCGCATGCAGTACTTGTTCTTGAATGGCCGACATATACGCGATCGTTCCTTGCAGCATGCACTGGGTGAAGCCTATCGTGGTTTGCTGATGGTCGGTCGATTCCCTGTATGTTTCCTGCACTTGGACATGCCGGCTCAATTGGTCGATGTGAACGTTCATCCGACCAAGTTGGAAGTGCGTTTTCAGGAAGGCGGCAAGATCTATTCGCAGTTGCTGCAGACGCTGCGTCATCGTTTTCTATCGACCGATTTGACCGCTCGCGTGCGTCATGCAGACCTGCAGCAAGCCCAGCCCGCCATGATGCCATCGTCGTCGGGCGAGGCGACGTTTGTGCCACCATCGACCCGCGATGATGATCGCTGGGAGGCGCACGCCACGCGCATGACTGCCGCCGGGCTGGGCCCGACACCAACGGCAAGCACCGCGTCGCCTGCGATGGGAACAACACGGCTGCCCTTTTCGACAGAGCTGCCAGAGTTCCGACCGTTTCCAACGCCGAATAACTTGGGCACTCTGGCACAGGCGCCGTATGGTGGAGCCAGCGGCACCAGTGTCGGCGCTCCTTGGAACCCCAATCGCCATGCGGAAGCCGCTGCGTCAACGACCGCTCCGACCATGCCTGAGGCTGTTTACCCGCCTGATGATGACCTGTCGTCCAGCGATGCTGGCACCATCGCCACCACCGGCCAGCCCACGCGTACTGATGGCCCGCATTTGCAACCAGCGCACAGTCATCTTGGTTTTCAGATTCACAATCGTTACCTGGTAACGCAAGATGACCAAGGCATGGTGGTTGTGGACCAGCATGCGCTGCACGAACGCATTTTGTATGAGCAACTGCGCAAAAAAATGGATCAAGGCCAACTGGAGAGTCAGCAACTGCTGGTCCCTGAGCCGCTGGATTTGACACCTGCGGAAGCGGCGGCTGCCCTGGACTCTCGCGAGTTGCTTGCCAAGATTGGTATCAACGTCGAGCCGTTTGGTGGCGATACGGTGCTGATGACTTCGTATCCCGCCATGCTGGCCAACATGCGTCCGGCCGAGATGCTGCGTCAAGTGCTGCAGCCCTTGATGGAAGGTGGCAAAGAGCCCAGTACGCGCGACTTGATGGATGACCTGCTGAACATGATCGCCTGCAAAGCCGCCATAAAAGCCGGAGATCGTCTATCGCCCGAAGAGATTACATCGCTGCTCGAACAGCGATATCATTATCAAGACACACATCATTGCCCGCACGGTCGACCCACAGCACTGTTCTTCAGTCGCGATCAACTGGACAAGATGTTCAAGAGAACATGACAGCCGCGCTAAGATCTGGAGATTTCATTGTCGCTGGATGTTGATTCCATTCTTGGACCAGAAGGCAGCATTGCGCGGCGATTGGGCAACTATGAAAATCGCCCGGAGCAACTGGCATTGGCTAACGCCGTTGCCAAAGCACTGCGCGACCGAAAACATTTGATTGCGGAAGCCGGTACCGGTGTGGGGAAAAGCTTTGCCTACCTGGTGCCAGCCATCCTGCACGCGACCTCTGACCAGGCTGAGGAGCCGAACCCTGGATCTGAAGAGGATAGGCCCAGGCGCCGCATTGTTGTCAGCACACACACGATTGCGTTGCAGGAACAATTGATCGGCAAGGATCTGCCGCTGCTCAACAGCGTCATCCCGCGCGAGTTCATATCCATCTTGGTCAAAGGGCGCAGCAATTATCTCAGTCGACGGCGTTACCAATTAGCCCGCTTGCGCGCGTCGGCTTTGTTCAATGACATCGAAGCCGCACAGCTCCGCGAGATCGACCAATGGGTGGGCACGACCGATGATGGCTCGCTCAGTTCATTGCCGTTTCGACCCAACGGTGCGGTGTGGGATGAGATGGCCAGCGATAGCGACAATTGTCTAGGTCGCAAATGCAGCACGCACAACAAGTGCTTTTACTATCAAGCCCGTAATCGCATTGCCGGCGCACAGATTCTGGTCGTCAATCACGCACTGTTCTTTAGCGACCTGGCCGTGAAAGCCACCTCCGACTCTGCACATGGCATTCTGCCGCCCTACGATGCCGCCATCTTGGATGAATGTCACACGATCGAAAGCGTGGCCGGCGAACACATGGGCATTTCACTCTCGAACGGTCAAGTCGAATACACGCTGAACAAGCTATACAATCCTTACACTGGCAAGGGGCTGTTGAAAGTTCTCGAGATGGATCGACTGGTCGAGCGAGTGCAAGGCATTCACAAAGCGCTCGATCAGCTGGTCTTTGACCTGGAGCAGTGGCTGGGCGCGGACATGTCGATCACCACGCGTCGCATTCGCGAGAAGCTGGATGTGCCCAACCCAGTATCCGAGATGCTGGCCGAGATGAGCAAGAACATCGCGGGCTTTGCCGAGAAGAGTGAGGACCCGTCGCGCCGCGCCGAAATGCTGGGCATCGCCAAACGGTTGATTGGCCTGGCAGAAGAATTGACCAGTTGGCTCAGCTTTGCTGACGAAGGCATGGTGTATTGGCTCGAACGCTCGCAGAATCGTCGGGGTAACATTCGCGTCGATATGCATGCCTCACCGATCGATATCAGTTCGCACCTGCGAGAGATGCTGTTTCAAAAAGTGCCCAGCGTGATCATGGCCAGCGCGACCATTGCGGTTGGTCGAAAGACGGTGACGGAATCCGCTGCGGATGTGGCGGCTCCACGAGGCCGACACAAGGTGGAAGCCAGTGGCTTCGAGTTCTTTCAAACACGCATTGGCGCTAGCGGCGCACGCACTATAAGACTCGGCAGCCCCTTCAACTACCAGCAGCAAGCTGAGATTGTCGTGCTGCCCGGGGCGCCTGATCCATCGACGAAGCGCGTTGAGTTCGAACAGTGTCTGCCTGATCTGATTAAACGCTACATCAGTCGCACCGATGGTCATGCCTTTGTTCTATTCACGAGCCATAGCCTGCTGCGCAAGATGGCTCGAGAACTGAGCGGCTGGTTTGCGGAGCATAAACTGTCCCTGTTTAGCCAGGCCGATGGCGCGCCACGTACCCAGTTGCTCGATCACTTCCGACGCACGCCGCGGTCGGCACTGTTCGGAACCGATAGTTTCTGGCAAGGTGTCGATGTGCCCGGTGATGCTCTGCGCAATGTGATCATTACGAAACTGCCGTTCAGCGTGCCAGATCATCCGCTACTGGAAGCTCGGCTGGAAGCGATCCGCGCGGCGGGCGGAAACCCGTTCAGCGACTACCAGATTCCCGAGGCGGTCATCAAGCTTCGCCAAGGTTTCGGTCGCTTGATTCGCACAGCTACCGACTCGGGTATCGTGGTCATTCTCGATTCACGCGTCGTCAGCAAGCACTACGGCCGCATCTTCCTGGACTCGCTGCCCAAGTGCCCCATCATTCGCGAGTAGGCAGAAGTGTCGCTATTTTGTCCCTATTTTTTGTCAGATCGAATCTAACAAAATATTGAAGGACAAAAAATTAGCTAACATAAGAGCGGCCGAATTTAATATGCAATCATCCAGGTACGCAACTTATGGCAGCTCGTTTACCGCTTGTTCTTTCTCAACCAGCCCGACGTGATGCGACAGCCACGGAACTGATCGAGAACATTGTGGCAGCTGCGCTGTTGGTTCCCAAGCTGGACGCAAACCTGGTGGGCGACATTGAATCGATCGAGGCTGGCACGACCGATCACCTGTGTTTGCAAGGGCACACACGCGATCTTATCCTGGCCAGCTTCCTGGATCGATCGACTGCTCAAGAGGCATGGCGCCGCTTGGACCTGACGGGCACGTTCATCGATTGTGCTCAATCGCCAGAAGTGATCCGGCGAATGTCCAGCAGTACCACTGATCGTCGGGTGTTTTACTTTCAGTTGTCGCACCATCTCAAAGTTCGCGTCTTGCTCGATCAATGTCAGGAACTGGTAGCGGCACAAGCCGTGCAATTGGTGAGCATACAACCGTCGGCGGGCATGAAGTCAGGCGGGTTGCCGATCGTGTCGATGCCAACCACTCCCCTAGTGAATGGTCATGCGCATTCACATAAGCCAAATGGCGCCACGGAATCGACATCGGATTCACGAGCGGCTGCCATACGTCCGGCTGCAGCTGCCAGCCATGATGACGATGAAGATTGGAGCGGCATCGACAAGCTAGTGGATGACTTGGATGCCTTGGACATTTAAGTGGTTTTCAGTGTGTTGACAGGATACTATGCCCGAGCCGCGTTGGATCGCTTACGAATTGCATGATGGTTTGCTGCAATGGGTCATTGGGGCTCGCATGCATATGGCAGCGTTGGTGGCTGCGATGAAGGAGCATCGCAATGTGGATGACCTCGAAGGCACACTCTCGCAAGTGTTGGCTTATCTGAACCAGGCCACCGAAGATGGCCGCCAGTTGATTCGCTTCATCGAAGGTTTGGACGACAGCGACAAGGTCGATGTGGTCGGTGTTTTGGAAACCACTTGCGATGTACTCACGCGCAAGACGCGCGAAGGCAAACCTGTGCTCGAGTTTGTCGCCCCCAATACCAAGTGGCCAGAATTGGATCCAGAACAGGCTTGGCCCATCGTTCGTATTGTGCAACAGGCGGTCTTCAATGCCATTCGACACAGCGGGGCTGCTGTGGTGAAGATCCTCTTGAGTGAAAACGAAACTGGCCCGATGGTTCAAGTGATCGATGACGGTCGGGGATTTGATCCACAGGCCAACTACCCCGGCCACTTCGGACTGCGCACCATGCGTCAGCGAGCTCGCGAAGCCGGCCTGAAGCTCGAGATCACGTCGGGTAGCCAAGGAACGTGCGTATCCATCATGGGTCCGCAGGTTTGACGTTGCGAGTTTGGGATGTGTACTCGTCCTCGACTCGTACTCGTACTCAATGAAATGGTACTCGTACTCGTACTCGAAAAATACGCATCGAGTACGAGTACGAGTACGAGCACCTCGCTTCTCGCTGAACTCCACCGTTGGAATGCTTGCCGCTGCATTTGAAACGCAGAGATCGCGGAGGAGCAGAGGAAACGCAGGGAGATAAAACCGCGAAGACATGGAGGCAAGAACCATGTCGCGTTTTTCGGCAAAACACAGGCAACGCTTCGAATTAGATCCCTACGATTTCCTCTGCTCCTCCGCGATCTCTGCGTTTCAAATGCAGCGGCAAGAAGTTCAACATTGGAGTGCGGCGAGAAATTTCCCAATAACTAGGTCCATCGCTACGTCGGAATCTGCTCCTTCGGCTGCCTAGCCGCTGGCCACGGGCTAAACAAAACAGCCTTGCGCCACCGACAAAGCTTTTGCCTAGGGACCGTAGATCTGATAGAGCATCAGATAGACCATCACGCCGGTGACGGAGACATACAACCAGATGGGCCAGGCAAAGCGAACGATCTTGCGGTGGGACGCGCGGTTGTTTCTTAGCCCTTGCACAATCGCGGCGATCACCAAGAACGGAACAAACATTGCGAGGACTACGTGGCTGGCCAACAGAGCGTAATAGAAGTAGCGTGCAGCAGCGGGTGCGTCGACTGGAAACTTCTTGCTGAGCACGTTGAAGTGATAGATCAGGTAACAAATCAGGAACACAGTGCTGACCGCAAACGTAGCCAGCATCACGTTGCGATGAGCCCGCTCTTTGCCCTGTTTGATCAGCACGAAACCAACCACGAGTAAGACGCTGGCCAACGCGTTCAAAGAAACATTGATGTGTGGTAACTGCTGAACCCAATCGTTCACTTAGGCGTCTCCGCAATCAGCTTGGCCATGTCGCGTTGCAGTGCTTGCCACTGTCCAGCGTCTGACCATGTGTAGTAACCGTAGATTTTGCCGTTGGCATCGACCAAGGCGAGCTTTTCCGGATGCGTGCGCCGCATGATACCAATCTCATACATCTCGGAACCGACCCGCGAAATGTAATCCATATCGCCGGTTAAGAATAGCCATTGATCCTTGTCTGCTTCAAATCGATTGGCGTATTCTGCAAGCACTTCCGGGCGGTCGACTTCCGGATCGCAGCTAATCTCGACCAGGCGGATGGCCTGACCGCGAAACTTGTCCTGAAGGATTTTGAACTTCTCGTTCTGACGAACACAGATCGAAGGACAGGTGGCGAAAAAGAAGCCCACTACATAGGGTTGGCCTTTCAGCGACTCACTGCTGAAGCGTTTGCCGCTACGTTCGATCAAATCAAACTCGGTCAGCCATGGCTTATCCGAGCCATTGGGTTTGTATCTGCCATGCAACGCTTTTGTCGTCGGCTTGTTTTGAGTCGTTTTATCGTCGTTGCTGGAGGCCCCGTGCGGTGTGTTCGCTTCTGCGCTGCCCTTGTCCGCGTGGGCGTCCGTCTGGCTGGGCATGGTCCTTTCTTCTGGACGCGTCTCGGTGGCCAGTCGCACAGAGCCATCAGCATTCTGGATGAAGGCCACGCCAGCCTCGCCACCCATGTTGCTCGGGCGGAAGCGTATGAGCATCCAAACGCCCAGGATCAGTAACGTCAAAGCGGCGATGTTGATTGCTCTGCGCATTATGTTTTCTCTCCCGTTTCGTTGCGGTTGACTATCCACCAGGCGGCGGAAAACGTCACCAGCATAAAGACCACCGAGAAGATCCAGCAGTCGGTAACTCCTGGTACCCAGTAAGCGGATGAAGTCGACAATGGCTCGCCGACCATCAAGTGCCGCATGCCTCCAATGATATACGTCACCGGGTTCAAACGCATGGTCCAATGCATGATCGTTTGACCGAGCGGGCTGGCAGCTGTTAACGCTGGCACTGGAAAAAAGGCACCGCTCAGCAACCACAGCGGCATTAAAACTAAATTCATAATGGCATGGAAACCTTGAGTTGATTCCATCGGCCATGCAAAAAAGACACCTAGGGCTGTCATGCTCACTGCCGCAATAGCCAGCAACACCAAGAGGGGCAGTAGATTGACCGACAGCGTTAAACTGCCGACGGCCAGCGCCAAAAGCAGAAAGAAGATCGCCTGCACCCAAGCAATCGCGGCTCCACCCAGGATCTTGCCCAACGCTATTGTCCAACGCGGCACAGGTGCCACTAGTACGCCTTGCAGAAAGCCTTCGCGTCGATCTTCGATGATCGAGATCGTAGCGAAGATGGCAGTAAACAAAACAATCAGCGCCATGGTGCCCGGCAAGTAATACGACATAAAATCGCCGCCCGCGTCACTGCGAAACGCGCTGTGCATGCCGGTGCCAAACAATATCCAGAACAGGATGGGCTGACCGACCGCACCGATGACTCGATGCCGTTGTCTGAAGAATCGCGTCCATTCGCGCCACGCCAACATACGGACTGCGCCTAGGGCTGGACTGCCAACTGTGATCTCGGAGCTCATGACTTGCTCCTGGACGTGGCGCGTCTGCTGTTGCGACCTTGGCGCGCGGCGACTTTTTCGGCTGCAGGTTCTTCGCTGTTCCAAAAGCGATGGCCGGTTCGTGCGATGAATACATCTTCCAGGCTTGGCTCGGCTATCGACAATCGTTTGATGCTGTCACCAAACTGCGACGCTAAGGGCGCTACGAGTTCAGCCACTTGATCGCCACCCACTCGGACTTGATCCAGTTGAACGTCGACCGAAAGTGAACGTTGTTTCAACCAATCGACGATCGGCTGGCTGTTGGCTGTTTCAATGACGAGCACGCGTCCACCCAGTTCGCGGCGCAGGTCGGCTGGGCGACCCACTGCGACCATGCTGCCTGCATGAAGAATGCCGATGCGTTCAGCCTTCTCAGCTTCTTCGAGCAAATGCGTGGTCAGTACGATGGTGACGCCATAGACTTCGCGTAGTCGCAGCAGGGAATGCCACAAGTCGAGCCTGGCGGCTGGGTCCAGGCCTGTGCTGGGCTCGTCCAGAATCAACAGTCGCGGTGCATGCAACATACTCTTGGCAATATCGACTCGGCGTTCCAAGCCGCCCGACAGCTTTTCTACCAACCAATCGAGTCGGTCGGCGAACCCTAGTTCATTGGCCACCTCTGCGATACGGCTTTCGCGCTGCGCTGTTTTGAGTCCAAACAGCGATGCCTGGCAACGCAAATTTTCTCGCACAGTTAACTTCTGATCACAACTCGCATTCTGGAAAACCACACCCAATGCGCGGCGCGCCTCGGCTGAGGCTCGGGGCAATTCATTCTCGAACACGGACAGCTGGCCAGCTTGCGGAACGAGAAGTGTTGTGAGCAATTTGAAGAAGGTCGTCTTGCCGCTGCCGTTGGGACCAAGCAACGCGAACAGCTCGCCGGTGGCGACTTGCAACGATAGACCATTCAGGGCCGCGTGTTCGCCGTAGCTGTAACGAAGATCGATCGCATTGATGGCCAGACGCGAGGACGAGCTAGACATGCCAGTCACTACCCTTCCTGCCGGCCCGCAGATAACGCATAGACACTTCGTTAGTGTTCAGCTTTCTCAGCGCCCGGTTCGGGCTGACTGACTTTCAATTGCGGACCAACTGTGTAGGGCATCGGTTCAGGAGCGTTGAGCAACCGTGCGGCATCATACTGATCCGTACGTTGTCCGATGTCTGGTATGAGCGACAAACACAAGAGCGCGCTTACGAGCATAGCTGGGAAAGTAACCACATACTTCCATTTGCTTTCCCACCACAGGTGCATGAAGAAAGCCACTACCAGGTAAGCCTTGGTGAACGATACGGCCAGCATCACAGCGCGGCCAACCTTCATCGGTACACGTTCTTGCCAGAATGGTGTATAGGTCAGTAGCGATGCACAGGTGAGCACACACAGGGCGATGAAGACCTTCAGCGCGGTGCGAGACATCGAACCATGGTCGTGACTAGAACCGTGATCGGCTTGGGCTGTATGCGAGTTGTCAGCGGTGGTGTGCATTCGATTGCTCAATCTGGTCGGTGTGGCAACAAAGTTGTTTGCTTGAGTTCTCAAAACAAATAGATCAGCGGGAACAAGAAAATCCACACGATATCGACAAAGTGCCAATACAGGCCTGAGTTTTCGAGCAAGTTGGCTTGGGCCGGACCGAGGTCTTTGGCAAGGATGATCACAAATACGATCAGACCAATGAAGACGTGCAATGCGTGAATGCCAGTCAGCAAGAAATAGGTCGATGACCACATATGGCCGCTCGGGATGCTCATCGGTAGCTTCAGCCACTCGTAATGATGATTCAACCCGCCATGCACTTTCGCCATCTCTTCGCGAAAACCCTGTCGGGCTTGAGCAGCGCTCAGTTCGCCTTGCAGTCTGCCGCGCTCGGTCTCGGCGATCGTGGCCGCTTGCGCACTTTCGCTGATGGTTTGAGCATTGGTAGCAGTCAGCTTTTCAATCTCTTCGAGACGCTTGGTGATGGCTTCACGTCGAGCAGCTCCCGTATCAGCCGGTTTTTCCGTCGACTTTTCGTCCGCAGGCTTTTCCTGCTTGGTTGTTTCGCTATCAGGCTTGTCTTCAGTAGGCTTGTCTTCAGTAGGCTTGTCTGCATCGGCAGCAGGTTTCTCGGTGGCTGAGTCCGCTGGCTTTTCTGTGGGTTTATCCGCGTCAGTGGGCGTTGCGGGTGCGGGAAGCGACTCCAGTTCGGTTTTCAACTTGGCTGCTTCGGCTGCAAGTTGATCGTTGGCGGTCTGAGCCGCATTCATTTTTTCGGTTGCGGCTGCACCCGAGCTTGCCAGCGCCGTGATCTTCTCGTTGACATCGCGCAGCAGCTGGGTGACTTGAATCGATTCTTGCCGAGCGTATTGCTCGGCGGCTGGGCCATAACTTGCCAGCGGATAGATGTCATTGGCGAGCGTAATCATGGCCAATTGGCCGGTGGCTGGATCGGGATCGCGACCCACGGTGCGCGAAGTCCATTTGGCCGCCACGTCGGACAATCGACCGACAATCTTCAGGCGTTCCGCGCGACCGGCTTCATCGGCTTGTAGTCGGCCGAGTTCATGCCGCATGTTGGGTGCTTCTGCCTCGAGCTTCTGCAAGGCAGGCTTCTTCAAAGCCAGGTTCTTTTCAACTTGTGCCAGCTCGGCTTCCGTACTTTTCAGTTCGTCTTCGCTGAGTGCACCTTCACCGCTTCCGCCGCTCTTGGCAGCTTCGCGGGCTGCCACCACTTTGAGAGCCAACTCACCGCGCGACTTGTAGAGCCCAGCCACCTCTTGCTTGAGGGACTTGATCTCTTCAGGCAATGCTTCGACTTTGCCGAGCAGTTCATTCTGACGCACGTTGGCCGCGTTGATCTGATAAGACAGATCGCTCAGTCGTTCAGTGACCGCGCCTACGTAATGGATGTCGGCGCGATCGTAGATATTGCTGTGCGGTGGAAATGGTACGAGGGAGTGCACGTACTTGGCGCGATACTCATAAGCCTTAAAGCCCAAGAACAGAGCGCCCAGGAGCAATGTCACCAGTACCCAGCGCCAGGCAGCTTGGGCTCGGTTGTGTTTGGCAGCATCGTGCGCCAAAACGATGGATACGCTGGAACAAATCAGCACAAACGTGTTGACGGCACCAACCCATTCTTCAACGTGCACATCGATCGGCTTGGGCCAGGATCCAGAGGGCACACCAAAACGCACAACGATGTAAGTACCAATCAGCGCCGAAAAGAACATGATCTCGGTCGACAAGAACAACCAGAGCATGGTCTTGCCGCGCGACATGGGTAGGGCTGGTTGATAGACCAGCTGGACATGGCCGTGACCATGACCGCCGCCGTCGGTAGCGCCGTGCGTTTGAGTGTCTTGAAGCGTGGTCGATGTCATACTGTTCTTGAAGCCAAGTCTTGAAGTAACGTCGTAAACTCTGCAGGGCAGACCCCTGCCAGGCACGGAACCTTTAGCCCATCAATCGCGATAACAAAATCACTAGCATCATCAGCGGCAAATGCAGCAAGCTAACGCGCAGCATGCGACGCGACGTGACCTGGTTCTGATCGCGACTGAAGTCGATCGATGCCCGCAGCATCCAAAGCGACACAGCCAGGCCCAGAGCGCACATGATGGCCCTGGCCACGCTGGTCGGCGGCAGGGCTGCGACAGTCAGCGGCAACAGCACGAGCGAACCAACGATCGCATGCCACGAAGCGCCACGACCCGTCGTGTCGGTCACGGTGATCATCTTGTAACCCGCCGATGCGTATTGTTCGCGATACAGCCAAGCGATCGACATAAAGTGCGGCAGTTGCCAAGCCACGAGAATGCCGAGCAATATCCAGGCCTTGGGATCAGCCAACGATCCATCGGCTGCGGTCCAACCCATCCATACTGGCAACGCACCAGGCAATGCGCCGACCAAAGTATTCGACCAATGACGCAGCTTGAGCGGCGTGTAAACGGCGACATACAAGAACCAGGTTGCCAGGCCGCAAGCCATCGTTGGCAAGTTGACCAGTCGGCCCAGTATCAGCGATCCGACAATCACAAGAACCCAGCCCATCCAAGCTGCCTGGCTGGCTGCTACGCGACCGGTGGGCAGTGGTCGACGACTGGTGCGCTTCATGATCGCATCGCGGTCGCGCTCGATCCATTGATTGAGCACGCTCGCGCTGGCGGCCACCATGGTTGTGCCCAAACAGGTCCACAACACGTTCCAAGGTTCCATGGTGGTACCGACCGCCACCATCGCCATGATCACGGTCAGCAGGATCATGACCAAAATGCGTGGCTTGGTCAGTTCGATATAGTAAGCGATGCGCCCTGACAGACTCGATGCGGCCGGTGCCAGAGTCGCAGCACCTTGTCCTACGCCAGTTGTTTTTTCCACAGCCATGTACCTTTGGGCCGTGCGACTCCGAGTGCCCGCGTACGCCAGGCAGCCAGAGATGCGACGGTCGAAAAACAGATGATGAGAGATCCTGTAGCCACGTGAGCCGTGACTATCATGCTTTCAAAATAACCCTTGGCGACAATCGTGTAGCGGGCAAGGTCTTCGGTCAGTTCAGGCCAAGGCAATGCATAGTTTACCAGCCAGGTGCCTATTCCTAAAGCGACTTGGACGACAACCAGCAGCACCAGTCCCGTGGCAGCTCGTCGCGTTGGCGGCGCGGACAGCCGCGTGGTCGAAGCCCACAAAAAGAAGCTGAGCAACACGATGATGCCGGCCAAAGTCAGATGCAAATGCACAAAACCCATGAAATACTGAGGTGTAGCGCCGCCAGTAATATGTCGCAGTTGTGCACCAATGGTGAGCTGGGTAAAGCTGAGCAAGGCCATCCAAGTGGCTGTCCAGCGTGCGGTTCCGCCCGTCGCCCAATAGCGATTGTCGCTGGAGTGGAACCAGAACTTTGAAGACATGACTACTGTAGCGCTGGCCATCGCAAAGAACAGGGGGCCCGTGCAACCATGGATCAGCGCTAGCGTGCGTGCGTCCAGGCGTACACGCAGTCCGCCCAAGATACCTTGGGCAATGATGGCTGCCAGCACGATCAGCGTCCACCAGCGAAACCAGCTTCGCTGGTCATATCGAAAAGCACAGAGAACCAGTGCAATCGTGATCAGGCCCGCCAACGATGCCAGGAGGCGATGGCTGTGTTCGGCCAACAAATCGAAGGGGCCGAACAACCATGTTTGAATCGGATACGCAAACATGTTGTGTCCGTAGGTCGTTGGCCAGTCCGGTACAGCCATCCCGGCATCGTAGGTAGTCACCAGCGAACCAACCCAAATCAATGGGAACACCGTCAGCGCCAGTAGCCAGGCGCATAGGTGAACGGTTGTTGAATAACCGGCTGGACGATATCCAGGAACTTCAGGCATGACCACGTTCCTCCTTGCCATCACCAGTTGGTCGTTCCGTTTGAGGTCGG
This sequence comes from Ottelia alismoides, assembly GCA_037367405.1. NCBI lineage: Eukaryota > Viridiplantae > Streptophyta > Magnoliopsida > Alismatales > Hydrocharitaceae > Ottelia > Ottelia alismoides. Next base: position 162,007 of record JAZKJV010006476.1, read on the forward strand.
AAGTCGCGGTCGCCGCTGCTGGGATCACTGTATTCATACGGACCGCGATAAACGATCGGTTGAAAGTCAAAGTTGCCGTGCCCTGGAGGACTTGGCGCAGCCCACTCGAGAGTGTTGGAGTTCCAAGGATTGCGGCCGACGCGTTTGCCCCAGAACAGGCAAGTGATGAAGTTCAGTGCGAATATGAGCTGAGCGAACATGGATGCAAAGGCGCATATCGAAATGAACTGGTTCAGCGGCTGCATATCGGCGAACAATTCAAAGTGATAGGGGTCTGCATAGCGTCGCGGCATGTTGCCTGCACCGAGCAAGTGCATCGGAAAGAATGTGCCATTGATGAAGATGAAGGTCAGGCCGAAATGCACCTTGCCCCAAAACTCGTTCATCATGCGGCCAAACATCTTGGGGAACCAGAAGTAGATGCCGCCAAAAATGGCCATCGTTGCCGAACCTACCAACACGTAATGAAAGTGGGCCACGATGTAATAAGTATCGTGAATCACGATGTCCACGGGTGTGGAAGCCATCAGAATGCCGCTCAGTCCGCCGATGATGAACATCGATACGAAACCCACGGCGAATAACAATGGCGTGGTCATTTGAATGCGACCACCCCACAGCGTGCCCAACCAATTGAATACCTTGACGGCGCTGGGAATGGCAATCATCACCGTAGCCGCGGCAAACGTAATGCCCAGCACAGGGCTCATGCCGGAGGTATACATGTGGTGTCCCCACACGATAAAGCCTAAACCTGCAATCACGCAAATTGCCATGACCATCGGACGATAGCCAAACAGCGGCTTGCGCGAAAAAGTCGACAAGATATCGCTGACCATTCCCATGGCCGGCAGAATCATGATGTACACAGCCGGGTGCGAGTAGAACCAGAACAAGTGTTGCCAGAGCAATGGCTGTCCGCCACCAGAAACCGGCGCAGAGTTATTGGCCGAAGCCAGTTCCGGCAAATAGAAACCGGTACCGAGCAATCGATCGGTCATCTGCATGATCGCGCCGGCAGTCAAAACTGGCAGTGCAAAGGCTTGAAGAATCGCGGTGATGAACAAGCCCCACACGGTCATGGGCATACGCAGCATGGTCATGCCAGGCGCACGCATCTGAATGATTGTGGTCAAGTAATTGACCGATCCCATCATTGAAGAGACACCTACGCAAGCAACGCCACCCAGCCACAATGTCTGTGCCAGTCCGCTACCGGGCGAGGATTCAGTGAGAATGGACAGCGGTGGATAGGATGTCCAGCCTGCACCCGCACCATAGGGCGGCACAAAAAAGCTGGTACCGATCAACAAAAAAGCTGGCCACATCATCCAATACGAAAACATATTCAGCGTCGGAAACGCCATGTCTTCTGCACCGATCATCAGCGGGATCAGGTAGTTGCCGAACGCAGCGGTGAGAATCGGGATGATCACGAAGAAAATCATGACCGTCGCGTGTTGAGTCACCAACGATGTGTAGAACTCAGGCGAGATCTGTCCGCCTTCACCGCTGAATAGCATAGGGCCAACGATTGGCATATTCTGCCAAGGCCAGGCCAATTGCCAACGAATGGCCATCGCGAGCATACCACCGACGAAGAACCAGATCAGCGTGGAAAACAGAAACTGCAACCCAATGATCTTGTGGTCGGTCGAGAAAACGTAAGAACGCAGGAAGTGCACCAGGCCACCGCCCGACGGAGCGTGGGCATGATGCGCGTTGTAATGGTCGCTGGCATGGTCGCTAGCGCCCACTACTGGATTGCCTTGTAAACCTGTTGCACTCATAGCGTTGGATCTAAATTGGATGGCGATCGATTATGCGGATTGGCTACTGGGGTGTTACTGCACAGCCACGGCGGGTTGCTCGCCGGGCGACAGGGACTTTTCGCTCGGCGTGCCTTGATCGTAGCTGCGCTCGAATTGAGTTTTGCGCAAACGTTCGAGGTAGCTGGCAAACTGTTCGGGCGATTCGACGACAAAGCGGCCTTTCATTTTGTAATGGCCCCAGCCGCATAGTTCCGTGCACACGATTTCATAATTGCCAGGCTTGTTGGCTTCAAACCACACGATCTGCCGCGTGCCTGGGATCATGTCGTTCTTCAAACGCAGAGCCGGAATGAAGAAACTATGCAGCACGTCAGCTGCCTTCAGCGAACCAACCATGCGTACATTGGTGGGAGCATGCAGTTCGTTAACTTCACCGATGATGTCGTCGGCCGTATCGAGCAACTTGTCAGCGCCTGCGTAGCGAATGCGCCATGCAAACTGTCGCCCGACTACTTCGAAACTCGGCGGCTCAGGCGTATCGTCCGATGTGCCTAACTGACCATCTTTACCAGCCAACATAGGACGATTGATCCGTACGTCTGCGTAAACCTTGAATTGGTACACGGCCAGCAGGATCAAGATGACGGCGGGAATGGCGGTCCACCAGACTTCCAGGCGATGATTGCCGTGAACAAATTTGGCTTTATTGGGATTCGATGCAGCATCGTACTTCCACATGAACCAGAACAAAGCCACGCCGGTGCCAATGAAAACAACGCCGATCATCACCAGGATGATGTCGTGCAGTCGATCGATTTCAACAGCCAGTGGATTGATGTTCTCGGGAAACCACATGGCCAGAGGCCCCGAGCTGGCCAGCATGCCCACCAGGTAAAGAGCCGTGCCTAGGATTGGCACTAGCAAGAACATCAAACTCCAAACTCTACCCATGCTCATGGCAGACCGCCTCCTTATGGCTTTTCGCGTGCGAATGGCGGTACGCCGGCCGACGAGTTACTGATGTGCTCATACGGCAGGCTCAAAACATAATTGACTACATCCCAAACGTCGTTTTCTGTCAGCCCGAGTGGGTTTTGCGGCTTCATTGCGGCGGCTGGCATCGTTGTACCATCGATACCCAGCAAGATGCGCATATAGATGTCCACAGGTTGGCTGCCGCCACGATACATGCCGCTGCGCAGGTTGCGTGGAACGATATTGCGTGGCTTGAGGGCACCTAGCTTCAAGTAGGGCGAGATCTGCTGGCGATTCTTGGCATCTAAGTTCAAGGGTTGCAGCCAGTCCTTGGTCCAGATGTCGTAATCGTTCTTCTGGCCGTCACCCAGTGCGGTGTTGCCGTGGCAAGTGGCACAGTTAGCTACGTTGCCATGGAATATCGAGCGACCGCGCGATATCGACTCGGCTAACTTTTCACGCTGCTCGGGCGTGCCATCGATGTCACGCGTTGTTAACGGATAATCGGCCGGTGGTTCATTGACAACCACGGCGCGACTGCCAGCGAGAGCCCAGCTTTCAGCCACCGATGTGATCACTTCGTTGATCGTATCCATCTGGCTTTCGAAGTCGTCGGGCTTTGATTCCTTCAGTGCAGGCGTGTACAGATGTTCATCGGCCGTAAAATCGAGCTCGAGCGAAGCGGTTAACAGTTTGCGTTCGACTTCGCCACGTATCGAGAGATAGATCACATAGTCAACCAACGCATCCAACTCGTCTTCCTTCAACAACCGGAACGAAGGCATGCTTGTGCCCATGATTCCTTCGTTCAGAATGCGCTTCAGGTCGCGGCGCGTGGGCTTGGTGCCGAACGGCGTCGACTTGAACTTGAAGACACCCAGACGAAAATCGCGGGGATATGGATTCAGAAATGTAGCCGTCGGTCCTAGTCCATTGCCGGTGGTTCCATGACAGTGAACACAGTGTTCGCGATACAGACCAAAATGCTTGTCCTGTTCGTCGCTGCGCACGGCACCTGCGGCTCTCGTCAGATTCTCGAGCGAGAACAGCTCGGCCAGATGATCCTCGTCAGTGATAGCGGCGGGCAACTTAGGTTCGTCGGGTGTCCCAAACAGATCCACCAGGGCTGCGTCGGCTTCCGCTAACGCCGGTGCCATGTCGACTGACTCTTTCTCAGCCAGCACAGTGGCTTGCAATCGATTGGGCTGGAAAGTCGCGACCGGAACATCGCAGCCGACCAATAATCCAAGCACGACGGGAGCTAGCCAGCACGACCAGGCGCGGACGAGCCGGCTTCGGTGACAATAGACTCTGAAACTCACTAGGGTTCGCTCGCAAGAAGGGTTGGCAGTTGGGTGCCGACAATTGACCGTCGATAGCTATCATGATCAAGTTGCTGGCAACTATATAGTGAACCAGCCCAGCGCGAAGCCCGCAACGCGAAATTCAGTGGGGCAAAGCGTCGCAACTGCTCGCCCCCCGACCCTGGCATGCGAATTCATGCAGGAAATTACTTGGCCGCCTCGACCAGCAGGGCGATGCCAAGGGAAGCCATCGAGAACGAATTCAAGGCAAAATGTAGCAGGAAACAGGGCCAGATCGAATGGGTGGCTCGGTAGAGCAGCCCCAAGACGGTGCCCAGGACCGCCAGGGGGATATAGCTGAGCCCGTAATCGAAATGAGCCAAACCGAATAGGATTCCGACCACAAACGAAGGCCAAATGGGTGGGGGGACCTGCGCGTTCGATCCAGAGGGTGTCGAAATCGAATCATCACCGCCGACATGTTCGGACTGCGGCATTACAGAGCTTGAGTCCAGTGCGCCGTCGGCAATGGAAGGCGGCACCGCATTGACAGGCATCTGCACGATTGGTGGTGCATATGGGTTGTCAAAAACCGGGGGGGCGTCGACAACCTGTGCCAACACTGTACCGGAAACCTCTCGGTTCGATTGATCCAGACCGGCGCCGATCAGCCACCACCAACTACGTCTACTCCAGGGCACGGACTGTAGCCAGCCTTGCAGGAGGACCCGAAAGAAAAACTCTTCGACCAGCGGCGCGACAACCACTGCGCTGAATACGGCCAAAAGATAGGCGCTGAATGTGCCTTCTCGTTTGAGCTCGTTGATAAGCGGGTGGTCGTATTCAGTCTTTAGCCCGACATTGACGGCTGCGCTCAGCGCGGCCACGATCGGCAGTGTCATGGCCGCCGCGGCCAGTCCCAGACCCAGATTGCGCCAATAGCGCTGGAGCGACAGTCCCATGTGTTCCAGGCTCGCGCCGTAACGTAGGATCAACCAAAAGATGCCGGCCAGCATGGCTGTTAGATAACTTAGACTGCCAACGGCCATCACAGATAAGGATAACCTTTCGTCTTCGAGCATCTTGCGCATATCGAGGCCCGCTAGTTTGACCCACACGGGAACCATGATCATCTGGCCGACGAAAGCGGCCAGAAGCACGAGCAGCACATCGATCAGTCCCCAGGCCCTCGGCCGCCAGGGATCTACTGAAAGAATCGGCAGGCCGTGATACCAACGCACAAGCGCAGTACTCCACAGCGAGAAAAAGCCAGCGATTACCAGCAAGACAACAAAGACAAAGATGCACATCGCTACAAAAATGAGCGGATTGGCTTGCAGCAATGCCTGGTCGATTTCGGGCTGTTTATTCATGTAGCGAGTACTTTCTCCAAGCGAGGTGCGTTGGCTTCAATGCTGAATTGGCTAGCGACCAATTCGCGTCCGCACCGTCCAAGCCGGTCTCTTAAGTCGGAATCGTGAACCAGGGTACGCATCGCTGTGAACCACTCGTCGCTGCTGGCCGCCGCCATTCCGCACTGGTTGCCTCGAAGAATATCTGCGTTGACGCCGATTGGCGATGCCACAGCCGGTATACCAACCGCCAGATACTGAACCAGTTTGGTAGCGGCTTTGTAACGCATCCACTCGCGATCGGCTGGCAATGGCATGATGCCAATATCCATTTGATGCAGGTGTTCAATCTCTTGGTCGGCTTGCCAGCGCTGGAAGCGAACATGCACGCCCGACAGGTCGAGAGACTTCAAACGCGCATCGTCATTGGCCACAATCAACAGTTCATAATCGAGCTCTTGGCTCAGCTTTCTCAAGGCAGGTGCCACAACCTCGAGAAAAACCAGGTTGGGGGCTGTACCGATCCAGCCGATGACTGGGCGACGCTGCGAAGGCATTTGGGGACGAGCTTGATAACGCTGCATGTGGACGGACGTAGGTATCAAGGTCCACTGATCGGTGTAGCTCTGGACGTACTCGGCGATGGTTGGCGTGGCTACGACAACATGATCGCTCATGCGAATCAGTTGAGGGATCTTGTCGGGGAACTCCAGGAAAATCCCGTCGTCCACATCCAATACCAGTCGACGCGTGGCGCGTCGGAAGCGTTGGTCCATCGAGATCGACGAGTCGTGAAAGACACCGCGTTCGAGATAGATGCAATCGGGACGAAAGCGAACCGCGTCAGCCCACTGGAGCCATCGCACCGACTTTTTCAACAGCACGCTCAACCGCCAGCCAATACTGGGAAAGTGTTCGTATACGGAAGGCCAACTGGTCCACATGCGTACGTCGTGACCACAGCTGCGCAGGTAGGGCAGCATGGCACTGAGTCGAAAACGCGTCGAAGGAACGTTCTTTCCTAAGGCAACCAGGCCAATCTTCATCCCTAGACCGCCTTGGCTCGACTGATGCTCACCAACTGGTCGAGGATCTTGGGACAGGCTTCTTGCAATAAGTCCAATACGATGTTGAAGCCTTCTGGGCCACCGTGATACGGATCGGGAACATCGCGCGGCGAATCCGCAGGCAGGTATTCGCTGAGCATATGCAGCTTGCCTGTCGGTTCACCGAACAGCGTCGACAGTTCTCGATAGTTATTGCGATCCATGGCGATAATCAGATCGAATTTGCTGTAGTCGCGCACCGTGGCTTGCCGCGAGCGACTGGTCAAGTCAAATCCTCGCTGTTTCGCGGCTAGTTGCATGCGTCGATCGGCAGGTTCGCCGATATGAAAGCTGCTGGTCCCGGCCGAGTCGACGAGGATCTCGCCGGTAAGGCCACGTTTATGGATCAGATCTTGCATGACCCCTTCGGCAGCTGGCGATCGACAGATGTTTCCAAGACAGACAAATAGGACGGATGCAGTCATATCTAGTGCATTAGTTTCTTGAGTGAACTGAGCTGGAAACGTTGTTTAGCTATAGTTTGGGCTGGATTTTTCAATTAACTTAAGTTATCAGTTAAGCGTTAGGATACCGTTGCCCCGGCCCGAAATGGTTTCCAGACAAAGCCAAGATGTGGAGGAAACATCGGCATGCGCGCGAAGTTTGCGATTGGTGATCGCGTTATCTACACCCGCGATAAGTATAGCAACAGACCCGGTCCGCGCGCTAAAAACGTGTCTCCCACGCCGCACGGTGAGACCTATACCTACCAGGTCGATAAATTCTGGGTGGTCAGCGAGTTTCTCGCCGACGGTTCCATCGTCTTGCAAACGCGTCGCGGCAAGAACCACGTGGTGGCGGCAGGCGATCCGCGATTGCGCAAGGCCCGTTGGTGGGAGAAGCTTTTCTACGCTAATCGCTTTCCCGTGCACAACGCCGCGCCAGCCGATAGCACATCGCAACAAGTGTCCAACGCAAAAGCTGGCTGAGCACCGTAAGTGATACCTAGGGCTGTTTTGTTTAGCCCGTGGCCGAAGGCTAGGTGAACCCGCTAACCAGTTATGCCTTCAGCTAACGCATGGAAACTCTGCGATACCGACTCGCACGCCGAGACAGCGAGTGGTGGCGGCCTCACATGCTTGAGGCAAACAGGTGTATTGAAGTCTGTCCGTACTTTCAAATATGCTTCTCCGGCTGCCTAGCCTACTACGGCCACGGGCTAAACAAAACAGCCCTGCGCGCAATATGGTTTAACCGGGGCTAGCGAAAATCGGCTTAGTGGGATTAGTAGGGGCGCGGCCAGCGCGAAGTCTCATTTTTTTCTCTCATTGCCACATATTGCCCACAATGTTGCGACGGGGTGTGGCGCCGACGATAGCTTTCGGCCCATACAATCTAGGGAACTTTGGTTGCCTGTGTCGAATCTTAGTAGTTAAATGAATCCAGTCTGGGTGGTTTTGCCGCCAAGTTGGCTGGGTAGGCTAGGATTCACTTGGGAGCTTTGGGTGTTCTGCAATCTTTAGGATGTACAGCTAAACTGTTCTGCTCGAGACGTTTATGCTGAAATTGCAGGGGACTAGCTGCCGACCGATCCAATCTTGGAGGGTGTCGGCGGGCAACTGCCCACAGTCAGATTAATCTGAAGGTTTGCTGGCAATCGAGCGGCCAGAGGACCACCTCGTCACTCTAGTAGGACCAAAGACTGAATATGTCTCGTCGCCAAAAACGTCAACGTTTCGTACAGTGGCTGCGTAACTGCTTTGCGATCGGTGTGGGCAAGCAATCGCTGGCCAGCGTGAATCGTCCTGTCAAAATGGAATCGCTGGAAACGCGATCCTTGATGGCTGGTGACCTGATTTCTCCGTATCTGAGCTCTGCTTATGTTGGGGCCAACACTGCTGGACTGAAGGCAGAAGGTGAAGCGGCACCCGACTTGGTGGCGTTTGCCAAAGCGATCAAAGACTCGGGCGCGATCATGTACGGTGCTTACTGGTGTCCACACTGCCTGGCACAGAAGGAACTGTTTGGCGATGGCGGAAAATTTCTGCCTTACGTTGAAGCGACTGACGAGAACCGTCAGCCGAACCAGGTGGCGATCAATCAAAATATTACCTCGTATCCAACTTGGGTCTTCCTGGATGGTTCGCGTCTGCAAGGCGAGCAGACGCTGGCAACCTTGTCAGCCAAGATTGGCGTGGCTATTCCGCAATCGGAAACTCCGTCGATTGCGCCCCATTGCCAATGCGACAGTGGAAAGCGGTTCGCCCCTGCATATCCCAGTCGATGCCTATGACCCCGATGGCAACGCGCTGACCATTACAGTGACGTCCAGCAATCCCATCGGTGATCGCAGCCGAAATGATGCCTTCCGCCGACCGCAGCTTGCGTCTGCGCGTGAAGGACTTCGGTGAGATGGTCTTCAAAATGTTTGAATCGGAAGTTCCGGTTCCAGTTACTAAAGTTGCTGACCTGGCTTCGTCGGGTTATTACAACGGAATCAAGTTCCATCGCGTCATCAATAACTTCATGATCCAGACGGGCATCGGTGCCACGAATGTAACGAATATTGATGACCAGTTCGACGTTGACCTGCAACACAATCGCTCGGGTGTGCTTTCCTATGCCAAGACCAGCGCTGATGACTCGGGCAGTTCGCAGTTCTTCGTCACCGAAGTACCTACGCGTTATCTGGACTTCAATCACCCAGTCTTCGGTCAATTGGTCGAAGGAGATGCTGTTCGCGAAGCGATTAGCAACGTAGGCAAGGTACCGACCGGTGATCCCAATAATCAACCATCGGTTCCAACCATTGATGTCATTCTGGAAAGCGCCTCGGTATTCACCGATACAGAGAACGGACTGATTCGATTGCGCGCGCTGGCTACATCGGGCACATCGACGATTACTGTCACAGTGCGAGATAGCAACAACAACACTACCACTCAGACATTCTTGGCCACGGCGACGGCTGACACGGCCAACGGCGCTCCGTTCCTCAACGCAATCCCGGCTGCTACCACCAATATCAACACACCGGCCACCATCAATCTCACGTCGCAAGACGCTGAGAACAATGTGCCAACCTACAGCGTAGCCAAGGTGAGCAGCGGCAACTACACAGTGGTTGTCAATCCATCAACTGGCGTGGTCACGTTCACGCCTGAAACGAACTTTACCGGCGCAGTTCAATTCCGCGCTACGGTCAGTCAGGCAGCGGCTACCGACACCAATGCTCCTGCGATTGATACACAGCTCGTAACAGTGAATGTCGTTGGCGCGAACGCGCCGACCAGCATCGACCTCGATGCAGCCAGCGACACTGGGGCGAGCAATAGTGACAACATCACTAACGCGACGGCGCCAACCTTCACTGTAGCGGGTACAACTGCTGGCGCAGTGGTCAAGCTGAAAGTCGGTAACACGGTTATCGGACAGGCCACGGCTACTGGTGCGACGACAGTGGTGACTGCCAACAATATATCGGGACTCGGACAAGGTGCTGTACTCGTCACTGCCACACAGACCGTTGGCACAGCCGAAGGCAGCGTTTCACCATCGTTGTCGGTAACATTTGATACGGTGTCACCTGTTGATGTAGCTGCTAGCTTGATTCCAACGTCGGCCATCGTTGGTCAGGCGCTGTCCGTCAATCTTACGCATGCTGAAGAAGACCAAGGACTGGTTTACGCTCTCGAGAATGCACCGGCTGGCATGACGATCGATGCAGCCACCGGCGCGATCAGCTGGACACCGACTCAGTCGCAGTTGAGTGCTCGCGCATTCAACTTGAAGCTGACCGATAGGGCTGGCAATACAAAGACCCAAGCCCTGTCCATCAACGTCATCGAACAACCGATGGCCAAGGTGACCCTGGAAGTTGTCGACATGTCCGGCAACCCAATATCACAGATCGCTACCGGACAACAGTTCCAAGTTCGCTTCCTGACGCAAGACCTGCGAGGCTTTGGAGCCAAGGGTGTTTATGCGTCTTACATCGACCTGTTGTTTGATCCAGCGGTTGTCGAACCGATCGCCACCAATCCGATTACTTATGCTGCTCCATTCGTAAACGGCAAGAGTCCAATCTCGAGCACACCCGTGATCGCGGGCCAGATCAATGAGCTCGGTGCGTTCGGCGATTCGACTCAAACAAACGCCGAGCCGAAGTTGATTGCGACCGTGACCTTCACCGCTAAAGCTGCAGGCAACGCCAACATTCGCAGCGAGGCCGCTGATGTCGTCGGCAATGATGTGCTGCTGCATGGTCTGGGTACTGTTGTGCCTACATCCAAAGTTGACTACGGGGCAGCGACGCTGGCGGTCGGAGCCAACTTCCAAGTCGCCAACGATACCTTCAACTTCAATGAAGATGCGACCGTACAGTCTCTCAACGTTTTAGCCAACGACTCGATCACTGGTTCTGCCGTATTGACGATCACTGCAGTTGGTACACCATCCGGCAATGGAACGGTAACGATCGCGCCCGATGGCAAGACGATCAACTACACACCTGGAGTGAACTTCAGTGGTGCAGAGTCGTTCACTTATACGGTGAGGAACCAAGACAATGTTTCGCTGGTCGGAACCGTAACAGTCCAAGTGGCTGAAGTCAACGACCCGCCGATTGCCAATAACGACGTGTTTGAGTTTGTTACCGGTACGAGCAACAACGTCATGAACGTGTTGCTCAATGATGCCACAGGTGTGGACGCGCCAGCCCTGGAAACGTTGCGAGTAACGCAAGTGGGCACGCCGAACCAAGGTGGTACCGTTACGCTGGGGCCAAGCGGTCTGAACATTCTTTATACGCCCAAGGCTGGCTTTACTGGCACGGAAACAGTCACTTACCGGCTCGGTGATGGTCGAGGCGGCGAAGCAACTGGTACTATTTCGATCACCGTCCGCGACGCAAACCCACCACCGACTGCGGTGGCTGACACCTATCCGATCACTGAAGATGCCGATGAGGCCCAATTCAATGTGACGGCTAATGACTCGGCCGATACGGGCGAGACCATCTCGATCTCGGCGGTATCTGCTTCAACACGCGGCAGTACGTTGAAGATTTCGGCCGATGCTAAACAAGTGTTGTACAAACCAGGGCCGAATATCAACGGGACTGAAGTCCTCACCTACACGTTGAGAGATAGCGGTGGTGCAACAGCCATCGGCACCATTACGTTCAACATCTCTGCAGTGAACGATGCTCCCGATGCGGCCAATGATACGCGCACTGTTTTGGCGGCCAGCGGCAATGCCACGCTGGATGTGCTGGTCAATGATACCAACGTGGATTCGGGCGAAAATCTGACGATCACGGCGGTTACCCAACCGGCTTCCGGCCAAGGAAGCGTGGCCATTTCCACAGACAAGAAGTCGTTGATCTACACGCCGCCGAGCGCAAGTTTCACCGGTACCGTCAACGTCACTTACACCATCAGCGATAGTACGCTGACCGATACGGCCACGCTGACCATTACCGTAAACAACTTTGTACCACGTTCCATTGGCGGCACCGTCGTACTGGCTGCCGACACAAACGCAACGGCTGCGTACGGTGGAGTTGATTACGTCCTCAGCGGTACCGACATCACCGGTCAAGCACAACTGTTCACGGTGAGCACGAGGAACGACGGCAGCTTCCTGCAAAACAACCTCGCGCCTGGCACCTATACCATTACCCGACCTGTCCTGCCATTCCTCGAGAACACTGCGGAGTCAATGACGGTCACTTCGGCAGCCACCGATACGAGCAATACATCGCTCAAGTCGGCGATTGGTTCGCTGAAGGCCCAATACATCAGCATCCGTGACTTCTTAGGTTCGGCTGCAGCCAACTCCGTCATGTTTGCTGTTTCGCCTGGCAGCGGTGAAAGCTGGTACGCAGTCCGCAGCGGCTGGACAGGCTTCTCCAACATTCAAGGTCGATTGGATGCAGCGGCTACAACACTGACCGTTACCGCCACCAATGCATCGAATCAAAACGTGTCGACTGCATTGCCGTTGAGCGGAGCAGCGTCGAGGGTAAGCGTGCTAGCTACCGAAGGTGATACGCGATTGCTGCGTGTCACTGGAGCACCCCAGTCACTCAACTTCCAAGTGGTCACGACAACCAGTTCAGCCAGTGGCGAAGGTGAAGGCGGTTCCTCCCTGGCCAATTCGAAGGTATCCAGTTCGTCCAACGGCCTGGTCGCCGAAGGCGAAGCAGCACCTGAGATTGTTTCCGCAATCAACAATCGCAGCAGCATGAGTTCGCCATCGCAAGTGTTGCGACAAATGCTCGGGTCCAACTTGAACAGCAGTTCATCGTCGTTGGTCACAGCGACGACCAACTTGCAGCCGGGTGCCGTGGACAGCGCGCTCAGCGAGATCGACACTATCTCGCTGGCCAGTTCCGAAGTTGATCAATTGACCAGTACTTCGCCAGAATCAGACGACATCGACTCAGCGCTGCTGACGATGTAAATCGCGCAGCCAGCCCGCTATTTAGCCGTGTGTTTACCAAACTATTTGTCCTATGTTTTCTGTCAGATAATCTGACAGAAAAATTGCGAGACGAGAATAGTTAGGTGAACACAGAACTGGTTAGCGGGTTCTGGCGCGGCAACAGAACTGCCCACTAGCGACTCAGCTTCTGTTTGGCTGACTTCAAGTATTGCTTCCAGTCGTCAGCAGTTAGATCATGTTTGCCCGTGCGCAAGTGGTAACTGACGGTACCGATGATGGGGCTGTCGGGTGCGGGAAACTCTTTGAGCGGCGTTTGGTTCACACCGAGTTGGGCATACAGTTCGGCCGCGGCTTGCGTGGCCAAGAACTCGCCGCGCGGGTCAGCCCATTGGTCTTCGGTGGCACTGGCCACATGCAATAGACGAGGAGCAGTGAGGGCGAGCAGTTGATGTTGATCGAATGGCAATGTCTCTTCTTTTTCGTTGTACTGTCGGAAGTTGCGACAGAACCAGTGCGGGAATGATGTATTCAATCGCCATACGGTCTCACCAAAGATGCGCTTGCTCAGCGCTGCACCGCCCGCACCTGAATCGTTGCTGATGACGCCAGCAAAACGCGTATCCGTGGCACCCGCCCACAACGATGTCTTGCCAAGCCTCGAATGACCGAAGACGATCACTCGCTCTGCATCCACTTCAGGCTGTTGGGCTAGTACATCCAACAAACGCGATAGCCCCCATGCCCAGGCGGCGATCGAACCCCATCGATCAGGATGACTCTCGCTGCCGCGATAATCTGGAAAGAGCGCGTGCACACCGTTCTGAAAATTATCATCAAAGTCGGGATCGATGTCGCCATAATATGCAGTGGCCACTGCGCAACCTTCGCTGACGATCAATTCAACTGGCAAACGATGCGCTTGAGCCCCTCGGCCCTTCTCCGTTGCTTTGTGTCCGTCGCTTGTGCCGTCTTTGCTGGAGTCGGGAACCCATGAAGTGGGCAGCAATACAGCGGTGTCATTGGTTTCGGCGTGATTGCCGCGAAAGTTCAAGCCGAGGAATGTCATCGACTCTTTCTGCCCGGTCGGCGAATACATCAATAAGTCGATTGGCAATTCGCCTGCAGCGGTTGAGAGCGTCACGCGAATCTGTTTACGATGTGCCGCGCCATTGAACGCTTCACCTTCCTCGACAACTTTCCAGGCGAGTTTGGCCGGCGTGCTGGGTGCATGTCCAAACATTTGATCGGCAAACAGCTTCAGCAGTTCAGCCCGGCGCGGCGCCCAAGCTTTCTGAGCCGCACTGGGGTCGCTCGGAGGCGGCTTGTCCCAGATCGGCGGCAGGACGACATTGCCCACCTTGCTCTCATCGTAGTTGGCTTCGAACTTTTTCGTCTGTGCATCCAGATTGGTCATCGTTATACCCAGAGCGTTCCATACAAAAAGAAGCGTTAGCCATCGGCTGTTCATAGTGGTGTCCTCGAAGGGGGAAGGGGTAGTCGCAAAACGCCCAAGCAGATCAGAACCCTATCACAACCCGACGCGTAAGCGAGTATCGCAACCCGACGCGTAAGCGAGGAGCGGCACCGAGTTTTATTACCATAGGAAATCAACATTCTCGCCTAGTACCCGCAACCGGAGGGCACATCGAGCGAGAGCAACTGAACTAACGGTGAACCTCCTAGTACAGCTCCTCAAGCCGGAAGAATTTGCCTCAGTAATTCAAACTGGATATGCTACTGACTTGCTTGAACGGTCCAAAGGGACCGGCTCATGATAACCCACAAACCTTCACAGGAACACATTCAATGACATCGCGAATTGCTCTGGGGATGTTCGCATGCATCGTCAGCGTATCGATGGCTCAATCTTCGAACGCTCAGTACAAGCTGGATAAGCATGACGGTGGAGTCAAAATTCTGGAGAACGGCAAGCTGGTCGCGGATTACCAGATCAAGAATGGCCCGAAGCCAATCGTGTGGCCCATCATCGGCCCCAACGGCGAAAAGATGACACGCGAATTCCCAATGGTCGCCGATAGCCAAGATGAGAAACACGACCACCCTCACCATCGTTCCCTCTGGTTCACGCACGGTGAAGTCAACGGCATCGATTTCTGGGCCGAAGGCGAAAAGATGGGCAAGACCGAACATCAAGAGTTCACCAAGCTCTCCGATGGCAAGACCGCGGTTATCGCTTCGAAAAACGCTTGGAAGTCTGCTGACGGCAAACCTGTGCTCAGCGATCGTCGGCGATTTACGTTCGGAACAGGACAGGATGGCAGCCACACCATTGACTGCGAGATTCTATTGATCGCCAGCGAAGGCGATCTGCATTTCGGCGATACCAAAGAAGGTACCTTCGCTGTACGCGTAAACGAAGCGATCAAGGTGGATGCCAAGAAGGGCGGCAAGATCATCAACAGCGTCGGCGATAAAGATGGCGATGCATGGGGCAAGCCGGCCGACTGGGTCGATTACTATGGACCCATCAACGGCAACACAGTCGGTATGGCCATACTCTGTCATCCCAGCACGT
The DNA here is from genome assembly GCA_037367405.1 of Ottelia alismoides. Taxonomy (NCBI): domain Eukaryota; kingdom Viridiplantae; phylum Streptophyta; class Magnoliopsida; order Alismatales; family Hydrocharitaceae; genus Ottelia; species Ottelia alismoides. The sequence goes on from JAZKJV010006476.1 coordinate 177,439, forward strand.
TCCATTATCCCAACCGCTGGCACGTAAGGACCTATGGTTTGTTCGCTGCTAACCCGTTCGGCGTCTCTCACTTCCTGGGCAAGAGCGAAATGACGGATGGAGTGCGCATCAAGAAAGGCGAAGAGTTGTTGTTCCGCTATCGCGTGATCATTCACAAAGGCGATGAAAAGGCCGCGAAGATCGACGAGCAGTTCAAGGCCTACGCAGCTCAGAAGTTCGACCAACTGTAAACTGTTTAGTCCAAGAATTTTTTGTCAGATCAAACTGCGCAACTTGCGGCTGGCAGCAACGAGCCACTGTGCAGCTTGATCAATCTCCGCTTCGGTATTGAACCTGCCAATGCCGAAGCGGAGACTGCTGCGTGCCATATCATCGGCCAACCCAAGCGCACGCAACACGTGGCTCGGTCGCGGTTCGGCTGATGTGCAAGCGCTGCCGCTACTGACGGCAAGCTCAGGGCATTCAAGCATCAGGCTCTGCCCTTCTACCGGCCAGAAACTGCAATTCAGATTGTCGCCCAATCGCAACTGAACAGGTTCAAGGGCTGGGCCATTGAGCATCAAGCCTTCGACGTTCTGCAGCTGTTGATACAAGCGACTGCGCAACTTCTCTATGCGAGTCGATTCTTCGGCAGCCAACTCTGCGCATAACTGTAGCGCGTGAGCCATGCCAATAATACCTGGCGAGTTGATCGTGCCCGATCGACGATTGTCCTGTTGGCCACCGCCAAAGATCTGCGGCTGCAACCGCACACGTCGCGGTTGGCTTCTCACATACAAACCACCGATGCCTTTGGGGCCGTAGAACTTATGAGCTGAAAAGCTGAGCAGATCGACATCCAGTGCTTGCACACTCACAGGGAAGCGACCGACAGCTTGCGTGGCATCTGTATGCACAAAGACATCGTGCTGGCGACAAATCGCAGCGATCTCGCGCAGCGGTTGAACAACACCGATCTCGTTATTGGCCAGCATGATGCTGACCAAGGCCGTTTGTGGTCCTACAGCGTTGGCCAACTGGTCCAAGTCAATACACCCAGCATCGGCTTGACCGTTTGGCTTGACAGGCAACATGACTATGTCAAAGCCCTGTTGTTGTAGCCTTGCCAAGGGATCGAGCACAGCGCGATGTTCCGTGACGCAACTGACGATCTGCCGGCGCGTTTGTTTAGGATGAGTAGCCAGGCCGATGATCGCCAGATTGTTGCTCTCTGTTGCGCCGCTGGTGAAGACCAACTCCTCAGGTCGGAACTCGAGATTGGCCGCGATGGAATGAGTAGCTTCGCCGACCAATTCAGCGACTATCCTGCCGCTTTCGTGCGTAACGCTGCCAGCATTGGCAAAGTGTTCGGTCAGCATTGGCAGCATGGCTTGGACCACGCGGGGGTCGACCTGCGTGGTAGCCTGGTTATCCAAGTAAATCACTTTGCACCTTCAACGCATGAAGCCACTGGGCGTAATCGCCGGCAGCAATGTGCTCGCGAATGCGCTGCATCAGCAACTGATAGAAGGTCAAATTGTGGTGTGTTAACAGGATGGGTCCCAGCATTTCGCCGGCAATGAACAGGTGACGCAGATACGCTTTGCTGTGTTTGCACGCCAGGCAGGGACATGACTCATCCAGTGGCTTGGGATCGTCTGCATGCTTTGCATTGCGAAGTCGAACAGTGCCGCCCCACGTAAACGCGAGCGCGTTGCGAGCGTTGCGCGTGGGCATGACGCAATCGAACATATCGATACCGCGCGCCACTGCTTCCAGTATATCAATCGGCCTGCCAACGCCCATCAAATAGCGTGGCTTGTCGACCGGCAAATGAGGTGTCGTAGCGGCGAGAATGCGAACCATCTCTTCCGGTGGCTCGCCAACGCTCAAGCCGCCGACAGCGAAACCGTCGAACGGGAACTGGCTCAGTCGCTGCGCATGATCGATGCGCAGATGTTCGTCCAGCCCGCCTTGCACGATTGCAAACTTGGCTTGTTCCGGACGCTGCGCGACTTTCAAACAGCGCTCGGCCCAGCGCAACGATCGATCCATGGCATCGCGCACAACATGCACATCGGCCGGCAAGGCCACTACATGGTCCAGCACCATGGCCACATCGCTACCCAGATCTTCCTGGATCTGGATCGCCTTCTCGGGCGATAACTCCAATACGCTCCCGTCGATATGGGATCGAAAGGTGGCTGCTTTCTCAGTGATCTTGGCCCGATCGGCCAACGAGAATATTTGAAAGCCACCGCTATCCGTAAGAATGGGGCCGTCCCACAGCATAAACTTGTGCAGGCCGCCTAGCCGGGCGATGCGCTCTGAACCTGGGCGAAGTGCCAGATGATAGGTGTTACCCAATATCATCTGCGCTCCGGTGAGCTTCAGATGATCGACGGTGAGGCCTTTGACAGTGCCCTGAGTTCCGACCGGCATGAAAGCAGGTGTATCTACGCGGCCATGCGGCGTATGCAGATAACCCAAGCGCGCTGCAGATTGACTATCCACAGCGCGCAGTTGGAAGGTCGCGGCCATCAGTCTCCGCGCAGTTTCAGATTGAGCGGCTCAAGCTTGGCGCGAACTTCGGTCAAGCTGGTCACACCGAAGTTCTTGCACTCCAGCAGGTCGTCACCAGTCTTGCGAATGAGCTCGCCAATCGTATTGATGCCCAAGCGAACCATGCACTTGCGAGCACGGACCGACAAGTTCAAGTCGGAGATCGGTCGATCGAGCACCGCTTGCTGATCGGGTGTCATCGAAGATAGATCCAATGGTGGATCTGGTTCGCGTTGCTCTTCAGCAAACTGACCAAGCGACAAACCGCGAGCGGCCATCATGTCGCGAATCTCGATCAAACTCGTTTCGCCAAAGTTCTTGCTCTGCAGCAAAGTCTGCTCGCTTGTACGAGCCAAATCGCCCAGGGTGCGAATGCCCATCTTGGTCAAGCAATTGCGGCTGCGTACGGACAGCTCGAAGTCGCTCACCGGTACGCTCAGCATTTGGCTGAGACGTTCGTTCTTCTTTTGCGACTCTTCATCGAACATCACGTTGCCGGAGGCCGATGCATCCTTTAGATACAATCTCGCACGTGGATGTCCTGGATAGACATCCAACACCCGCTTGTAGCAAGCTTGGGCTCGGTTGTAGTCATTGCGATCTTCGTAAATGATGCCGAGGTTGATCAGCGTGCCGATGTGGGCTGGGAAACACGATGCACCACGTTCGTACAAACCAAGAGCTTCCATATCGCTGCCGCGACGATCGCTCTCGAGAGCCAGGCCGAACAATGCGCCTGGATGATGATCATCGATTTGCAGGGCGCGGTTATAAAGCGCCAGAACTTCTTCGTCTTTGCCACCGATCGCTGCGACGGTCGCACCGCGCTGATAACGGTATTCAGCTGTTTGCTCGGCAGGTCCGAAAATGTTGTCGAGCAAATTCATCGATTCTTGAAGGCGACCAGCATAGCGGTGCACTTCGGCAATACCGATGTTGCAATCGTCTCGGTCATAGCCGGCGTCGGCAGCTCGTGAATACTCTGCAATCGATTCGTCGTATTGCTCGAGTTGGAACAGTGACTTGGCCATATAGTAATGTGCAAGCGCACCGCCATCGGCGTGAGCCAGTGTTTCGCGCGCGTCATAGAAACGACCGAGCAGAAACAAAGCTACTCCTAATCGCACTGCTTTAGCCGGAGTGCTCTCCGACTGCTGCAACTCATTAACGGCATCGCGCAGCACGCCTAGCTGCGAGTAATCTTGAGAAATCGCTTTGCAAAGCGTCTTGATTTCCGCTGGTCCGAACGGCTGATTGGAGACAATTCAATTCGCGGACATCGAGTGTTTGTTCGGTGATAGTCGCACTCTTTCCTGTCATAATCCTCTTCTCGTCGTCCGAAACCATTCGAATACCCAAGAGCCAGCAGTGGGAGTCGAACCCACAACCCCCGCATTACGAATGCGGTGCTCTGCCAATTGAAGCTATGCTGGCAAGAACGCTCGATGGAAAGATTAACACCCTAACTTCCACCGAGAAGACAATCCAAAAATGTACATGGTTCAGGCCAAAATGGTCAAGGGGGGTATTGGCCAAGCCAATGCTTGCTTTGACCGTCCTCGGTTAGCCATTTTGTGTTAGATGTGCCGGCAGAAGTACTAGAGCTTCTGCTGTTACTTGGTCGTCAGCTCGATCGTTCCGATATCGTTGGGTGCTTTGTCGGTAACGGTAATCTTAAGCGGTGTTTTTTCGGGGTCGGAATATTTCTTTTTCAACTTGTCAGGGCCGGAGAAGCCTCGCGAAATTGGGTTGAAATCTTGCCAACTGGCCGTCATTTTGTATTCGCCAGCCGGTGCACCGTCGCCCTGGGCATAAGTGGAAAACGTCACTTTGCCTTCGGCATCTGTTTGGCCTTGTGGGAATGCGGGCTGTTTCTGGTCCACACCGCTGGCGCTGTGCAGCGCGATCAATACTCCAGAAGCAGGCTTACCGTCCACCGTCACTGTGCCGACGATCTTATAGCATTGCTTCTCGTTGGCATACGGGTCCGAACAGCCAACCAAACCAATGCAGGACAGGACTGTGAGACAGGCCAGGGCTCGGCAGACCATGCCAGAAGCTTCATTCCACTTAACGATCATCAACTCGTAGCTCTCTTGAAACAGTTGGAAAGGTGAAAACGCCAGAAGCAGGAAGTGGTTCCCGGGTCTGCATTCATGCGAACTGAATGGAAACTCAAGGCTGACCAAATCCTGCTTCGTGAAAAGGCAAGTATCGCAAACTCGTTGGCAAACTAGTTGTCAGTGGCTTGGATCACTTCGCCCTTTTGTCGAGTAATACGACCAGCAAACGTCGTTGGATCGACGCTAGCCGGAATTAAATTGAACCGAACCATCGCACATTACAAACTGGCAGCCACCGCTGTGGAACGAGTGGAAGCCCGAGCCGCGATAGTTGGTGCAGTTGATGGCACAAGGACCACCGGCGGTGGCCCAATTAGTGGCTCCACGCACCGAGCCCTTGAGCCAGTGTTCGCCGTTGAGAACATCACCCCAACCACCACCGTTGGTCTCGCCTTCGAGCGCAGAGACCGTAACTTGCTGTGTTCCGGAAAAGATCCTCGAGCCACCGGTGCGCTCGCCCATCAGGAAGGTGTTGCTGGTGCCGTCCGTAATCGATGCCAGTCGGTTCACTTGTGGCGACTGGAACGTTGAGGTTTGCATGGCACCATGGCGATCACCGCCCGCGCCGGCCGGATAAGCCACGTTGGCATATACATCGCGTACGCCGGAGCAAATCGAGTAGTCTGAAGGTGCTGCCCTGAACGCAAACGCAGCCAGTCCCGGCAATGCACCACCGAAGTTCGCAGGAATGTTGCAAGTGTAAACTCGATCGGGACCACCACCGGGCGCCGATGGGCAAATGAACATCGGCAGAACTGTTGAAATCACATCGTTGTTTTGAATAGCAATCGGATTACCAGTCGTGGCTGGCGTTATCGACGCACTGTATCGCGAATAGAGCGCAGTCTGCTCCAAGAAAGGCAGCAACTGCACGCAACAGCTTTGCAGGCTGTATGGAGGGGCGGGGGCGTTCACCCAGTAAGCCGCCGGCAACGCTTTGTAAGTCGATTCGTAGTTCAGAAAGGCGAGGCCAATCTGTTTCAAGTTATTCGAGCATTGCATACGTCGCGCTGCTTCGCGCGCCGCTTGTACGGCTGGCAAAAGTAAGCCAACCAGGATACCGATGATGGCGATCACCACCAGTAGCTCAACCAATGTAAAGGCGGATCGCTTGACCGAAGTCGGCATAAAGAACCCCAGCGTAACAGAGAAGACGGAACTTGAATAAGTAAAGGCCTGGGCCATCGGATTTATTATGAGGCTTCACGAAAGCCTTTCAAGTGAATCGCACACTTAAATTTGTCTTAACCAACCCAGAGTCCCTACTTGTGGAGTGATGTGCGACTTTGTCACAAAACCCAAACCGACGGATCTGGCCAAAACAAACGCAAGCATGAGATCTACTTGATAGCCAGGATGGCATCCAGCGGTCCCTGAGTCCGGCAACCACGGATCGAATGAAAGCCATGTTGCGTGAGCAGCATGACATACTCCGGTAAGTTGCGTTCCTTGCCCTCGGTGCAAGTCAACATGTTGAGGTTCTGCATAAGTCCCCAGCGCGGCGCCGTTTTATCGTCTGCCAGCAACTTCTCTGCAATGAGCAAGCCTCCGCCCGGCGGTAGTGCTTCGAAAATGCGACTAAGCAGCCGATGCACTTTCTCTTCACTCCAATCGTGCAAGATGCGACCGACGGCGTACAAATCGGCCGGCGGCAAAGCGTCGGTAAAGAAGTCGCCGCCAAGTGTCTTTACGCGATCGGCTACCGAAGTTGCGGCGACCATCTGGTTAGCCAATGGAATCGCGTCGGGCAAATCAAAGACGGTAGCGGTCAAATGGGGATAACGCTCGCAAGCTGCACAGGCCAGATGGCCAGTTGCACCACCCAGATCAACCAAGTGCTTAAAGCCGCTCAAATCGAATGCGCCGACGACTTGAGGCGAACTGATCATGCCAAAGCCATGCATGCCCATCAAGAATTCACGCTTGGCTTCTTCCGTACTAAAGAAGTTGGAGAAGATCGGACCTTCCCAGCCATACGCTTGTGGCCAGCGGTGTGAGCCCTCGCGCACCGCATCCTCCAAATGCGCCCACAACTTCCACATGACACTATTGGAGTAGTTGATATACCCAGTCATGCGCCTTGGGCTGGAGCTAGTCAGATACGCTTGCGCGGCTGGGCGCATTAGAATACTGGTTGTTGAACTTGCAGAGCAGTTGCAGATTTACACAGGCGTCAAGCAATCGCTCGAGGCCATCTTGGCTGCATGTCAGCTCAGCCGCCAATTCGTGAGAGTATTTGGGTTGCTCTCGCAACGCGTCGAAGACCCCAAGCGATACGGCTGCAAACATCGTCTTTGATCGCCGGAACGCCTCGAGCAAATCCAAAACGGGAGCAGGATCAGGAATCGATACATCTTCGAACGGTGGAAAGCGCATAAAGACTCACGGCGGTTAGCGAGGAACTGAAAAACAAGATCCTACGCTAGCCGCAGTGAGAGCGTCAATCAATTGCCAACGCGAAACGTTCCCAACTTAACAGTTAGTTTCGCGCGTGTCTCTTGATTACCAGCGACCGGCGCGGTTGGTGGCACCGTGACGCGACATGACGCGCGATGCGTCGGCGACACGCGTTCCAGCATCGACGGCAACAACGGTGCGACCGGCGAGAATTCATTGTCGTAGTACTTCACGTCATCTTCGCTGACACCCATACCGAGCAGAGCACCGGCTAGACCACCAGCGGCTGCACCTGTAGCGGCGCTCGCAGCGATGGCCGCCAGTGTTCCACCAGCGATAACCGGGCCGATGGCCGGCAATACGCCAGCCATGATTCCCAAACCCCACAACGCGCCGGCACCTAGACCAACTGCGGCACCGGTAGCGGCACCTTCACCTGCGTTTTCTTCCGTGTCTGTTGTGCTGTGTGCACCAGCCACGCTATCGTTTGATTTCGATGCGACACCAATTTGCGACTCAGTAAAGCCAAGGCTGCGCAGTTCATTAACTGCAGCTTGAGCCTGAGCGGCTGTTTCAAACGTACCGATAACTGTTCCCTGTGTTGCCACACTCATGTTTGTTCTCCTCATCGAGAGTCATTCAATCTGACCGCCAATCAGTCAGTTACCATAGACTCGCAGCGAGGAACTACCTCACTAGCGAACTGTTGGATACGAATGCAAACGAGGTACCATTGTCCTTTGGAGTGCGAAAGCGCAGCTTTCGCTTTCGTGCTGCATTCGTCCTCAACCGAAGCGATCCCCTAAAGCCACCTCGGCATTCATCCAACCAACCACGTCGATGATCCCGCATGAGTGAAGCGAGCGATGGTTAGCGGGTTCGAAAGCTGAGGCTGCGCCCTCAGCACTCCAAAAAATACTTTTGCCAGGTTCTAAAACGTGACCTACACTCTATTGCTCGAAATGCCCCGAACGCGATGGTTGATTCACTATGCAACTGAGCCCAGCGCTTGCACCTGCTCAAACTGCACCGTTGCCCAGCGGCAACCGCATGATTTGGATCTCTTGTGCATTTTTTGCGTTGCTGGTGTTGCTGGCTAATCCCAACTACCAATGGTCCGATGTGCGCGAGAGCCCGTTCGGCGCGGACTTTGTTCAAGAATGGGTGGCCGGCGATATGTTGCTCAGCGGAGCCGCAGAACGCCTGTATGATCGCGCCGCGTTTGATGCATGGCAACACGATGCTGAGCGATTGGGTTTCTCTTGGCCCGCGGCACAGTACTATCCTGCGGTTTATCCACCGCCCTACTACTGCCTGACGGCCCCGTTGGCTCTTTTGCCTTATCGCACGGCCGCGATGGCCTGGCTCCTCCTACTGGTATCGGCCTACGCTGCTGCTGCTTGTTTGGCCATCCGCAGTCCGGTCCTCTCAACTGCACCACATCTGCCAGCACAATCTCAACGGGCATCGCAGTGGCTTTGGTGCATTGGATTGCTGATGCCTGCCATGTTCTTCAGCTGTGTGCTTGGCCAGAAAGGCTCGCTCTGGTTGCTGGTGATTAACGCCAGCGCCTGCTTGATGACCCATGGTCGACCGTGGTTCGCCGGCTGTGTGGCGGCGCTGCTGACACTCAAGCCCACTCTTTGCACGCTCATTCCGTTGGCAATGCTGTTCAGTGGTCAGTGGCGATTCTGCTTCGGCTTCTTCACGACGACCCTGGTCATCTATGCTGGCAGTGCATGCATATTGCCGCTCTCACTTTGGAATAACTATCTGCAGATCGTGCTGGGTGCAAGTGAGTACCAGGCGAGCGCTGGTTACCGATCAGGTTGGTCGACCAGTGCCATGACGCTTTTGATGAGTGTCGGCGTACCGAAGATTGTGAGTTTCGTCGTTATGGCTATCGGAGCGGTCGGTTTGCTCGCTGGTTGTGCGGCAAGGTTTGGCCGACGGCGCGATCGCAGTCCATTGACAGAGCCACTATGGCAGTGGCAACTACTGGCGGGCACCTTGTTGCTCAGTCCACATGCATACTTCTACGATCTCGTGTGGTTACTGTTACCTGCCAGTCAATGGATGGCCACTCAGCCACGCCGCGCCGTTATCAGCCTGGCACTCGTCTGGATCGGTATGTTGCTAGGCCAATCTCTGGAGCATGGTCCTGCATTGCCGGCCGTGGGGCTGCTCCTATCTTTGGTCTACAATCTTTCGTCAGAGCTTAGGGCATCTTGCCCAGTAACCCGAAGCCGATGACGGGAAAGCCTGGCACGCGCTGCGCGTATTCGCGATAGGGTTGGCCGATAAAGTGCAATAGTCGACGATCCTTGAGCATGCTGCCGACGTAGATGTAGACGGTCCAGACGCTGGTCAGAATGACATGGTCCCACGTCATGTGCGGTGTGAACCATATCAAGCCCAGAAAGCTCAGGTAGACCGGATGACGCATGAAGCGGAAGGCACCTGATCGATTCATCTCGCGACGCGGTGACTTGACGCCGCGCACCCAGTACAACCAAGGTAGCAAGCCGGTTTGGTAACCCATGCCGCTCAGCCAAAGACTGTACAGCAGCGCGGCCCAAGATCCATAAAAGCCGACTAGCATCAGATTGGCTGACCAGCCGTGCATGTTCCACAGTCCGCCTTCGCTAACTGTCCACAGAGGAAACAGTATCAGCAAACTTATGCATGTGGCGACGCAGTGCACGCAGCCCATCAACTGCGGATGCACGTAGGCTTTGAGTCGCTTCTGAACAGCCGGATAGAGTAGCAGGCTATGTGGCCAAGCGAAAAACAGGGCCAACAACAGATCGCGCACCGGCGCAAATGCATGTCCATTACTCTGCGGCTGACGCAAGAACCAGAATAGTTGATAGGCTGTCCACAGGAACAGTAACTGCGTACCTGCACCAAATACCAGACCACCGACGCGCGCCAGCGTCGTGGTCGTTGACGATGAAATCGAACCAGCTGACATTCGGCCCTGCCTCGCTGAAGAGAACGCTAAGCACGCGCGATGAAACATCCATACTCCATCGCGCCCGTTTTGTAGGCTTCCAGTATCGCATCAAAGCGATCCAGAAACATGACGTGATCTTGACCGAGCATGCGGGCTAAATGACGCACGCCGGTACGCTGTACGCGATCGCGACAGATCTCCCACGTCTTGAGAACCCGCTCTGTCCATAGTTCACTGTGAACTACTTCCAGTCCCGCTGCTCGAAACCAACCTTCGTAATCGGCCTGCGTTCCTAGCGACGGACAAAAGAAGCCTTCGCAGACGTCGTAGCACAGCTTCTGGGTCTGCGAAGCCGACTCGTCGTGCCCAGCTAACCAAGCGCAAATGGCCAGTCGTCCACCGGGCTTGAGCCATTGGCGAGCCTTTGCGAAGAAGGCGCCTTTGTTGAACAAGTGTTCCGTGCACTCAATGCTCCACACGACATCGCGCGACTCTGCAGGCAGTGTCAGCTCTTCAGCATCTGTGCACAGGAACTTGGTGCGTGTCGACGTCCCATGAAAAGCAGACGAGGTCGTAGCCCAGCGACGTTGCACCGGCGAGATGGTCACTCCAGTAACCTGGCAATTGCGATGCTTGGCCAACCAGATGCTCGAGCCTCCCATGCCGCAGCCAACATCCACGACCTGCTCGCCGCCTTCGATCGCTGCCAGCCTTGCTAATTCTTCAGTCAGTTGCAGCGCGGCCACTGTTGGAGACTCATCAGCCTTCCAAAGTCCATGGTGCAAATGCGGGCCCCACATCAGGCGATAGAATAACGTTCCCAAGTTGTAGTGCGTACGAATGACGGGCTTGGCTACGGTCGGACAGGTGATCAATCGGGGCCTCGGCTACTCTAGGTGAAATTTCTACCGTTCGCTTGTACCATGCCGAGCGCTCGGCTGACAATCGCATTGCCAGTTGGTCAGCGATAGGTCGGTTCATTCTGGTTTAGATCTCCGCCGCTGAGTAGTAGGCAGCCGGTTGACAAAAAATCTTCACGAAGAAAACTTCGCGTCCCACCATTTTTGTCGGACCGTACACTATTGAATTCCCTGACACCCTTAACCTCCAGGTATTTGACATGCAAACCAAACAACTCGGCAATACGGATCTGCACTTGACGCGCATCGGCCTGGGCACGTGGGCCATCGGCGGGGGAAACTGGCGTTTTGGCTGGGGACCGCAAGATAGCAACGAGTCGATCAAGGCGATTCATCGCGCCTTGGACCTGGGCATCAATTGGATCGATACCGCACCCGTTTACGGACTTGGAAACTGCGAGGAAGTCGTCGGCGCGGCGCTGGCTTCGCTGCCCACACGCCCCATCATCGCCACCAAGTGTGGCCGCTGTTGGGATGAAAATCGGCAGATTGTCATTCGCATCAAACGCGAAAGCATCCTCAAGGAAGTCGAAGACAGCCTGCGGCGACTGCGCATCGAAACTATCGATCTCTACCAGATTCACTGGCCTCAGCCCGATGAAGATATTGAAGAGGCTTGGGAAACTGTCAATTCGCTCATCAAGTCGGGCAAGGTTCGTTATGCCGGTGTGAGCAACTTCAATCGATCGCAGTTGGAACGCATTCAAAAGATCGCACCGGTCTCTTCATTGCAACCGCCATATAGCATGCTTGTCCGCGGCATTGAGAGCGAACTATTGCCATACTGCGGCCAGCACAACATCGGCGTCGTTGTTTACAGTCCCATGCAAAAGGGATTGTTGACTGGCAAGGTCACGCGGCAATGGGTCGAGAGCCTGGCGGCCGATGACCATCGTCGGCTGGACCCTCAGTTCAATGAACCCAAACTGTCTGACAACCTGGCCCTGGTAGAAAAACTGTCGGCTATTGCGGCGACCCATGGTAAATCGGTGGCACAGTTGGCCATCGCTTGGACGCTCCGTCGACCAGAAGTAACGGCTGCCATCGTTGGGGCTCGCCGGCCTGACCAGGTCGATCAATTGGTCGGCGCAGGGGACTGGCAGTTATCACCGAGCACCATCGAGGAAGTCGAGCGACTCTTGAGCTAAGCGGCCATAAATGCAGCCTAATATTATGTCATTCAATTTTTTGTCCGATCGAGATTAATGTGCAAGGAAAAACCACTAAGCGACACTGGTTGGTGAAAAGTGAACCGCACGTGTTCAGCATTGATGACCTGGCCGCTGCGCCAGAACAAACCACACACTGGGATGGTGTCCGTAACTATCAAGCCAGGAACACACTGCGCGATTTGATGCAAATCGATGATCCGGTCTTGTTTTATCACAGCAACTGCGACGAGCCGTGCATCGCCGGCCTGGCAAAAGTCGTACGCACTGGCTATCCGGACTTCACGTCCTGGGACCCACAGGATCCGCATTATGATCCCAAGACCGATCCGAAGAATCCGCGTTGGTACATGGTGGATATTCAGTTTGTTTCCAAGTTCGCTCGTCCGCTGTCACTTGCGAGTTTGCGAAGTGTGGTTGGGCTCGAAAAAATGGTGCTGTTACAAAAAGGTTCAAGATTAAGCGTCCAGCCCGTTTCACCGCTTGAGTATTCAACTATTCTAAAATTATCCAAGAGATAAATTCTTGGATGGTCGCGTTTCCATATGTCAACACCAGAACGGCTCTCGTGCATTTAGGGCAACACGCGTACGACATAATCGATACGACTGTACTCAAAAGTGCACCGGCATGGCGCTCGCAAGGTGCTGCCTCTCCCATAGGAGGCAACCAATGGCCAAGCAAAAACGTGAGTCAAACTATTTCAAGGTCATCTCGCGGATCGATGGCTTTGAAGTTGGCGTATGTTTGAACGAGTACTACGTTCGGCATCCACGCGGCTTGATCGATTGGTTGCACATGGATCTCGACGCTGCGCTGAGTTCCCTGATCGATGATGTACCGAGAGATGTCGTTGGCAGAATTCGTGAAGTTCTCGAACATGAAGCGGCTCGTTCACCGTCCTAATGTTCCGTGGAGAAGATCGCTATGGGGTCGGATTGGCATCAGCACGTTTGGCTGTTTCCCGGACAAGGTTCGCAAGAGATAGGCATGGGGCGAGCGCTACTGGACAAGTACGCGCCGGCTCGCGAGATATTGGCTTTGGCCGAAGAGATAAGCGGCCATCCACTCGTCGAGTTAATGCAACGTGGTCCTGAAAGTCGCTTGACGCAAACGGACGTTCTTCAGCCTGCGCTCGTCGCAGTCTCCGTGGCTTATGTGGAGCTATTGCATTCCAGTGGAAAAGAGCCACTGGCCATCGCCGGTCACAGCTTGGGTGAAATCGCTGCTCTGTACGCCGCGGGTGTTATTGGCTTGCATGATGCATTGCACTTGGGGACTGCGCGCGGTCGATTCATGAACGAGGCCGCCGAGGGTGGCATGGCCGCTATCAAGGATTTGGCGCCCGAAATCATTGAACAGTTATTGACGCAAGTCGATGGCATCGTGGTTGTGGCCAACTATAACGCAGCCAGTCAAACCGTTATCTCTGGCGAACTGGCAGCGCTGGACAGTGTCGTGCCATTGGTTGCCCAAGCCGGAGGCAGCACCGTCCGTTTGAACGTGAGTGGCGCGTGGCACAGTCCGCTAGTGAGCCAGGCGGCGCAAAAATTCGAAGCGGTTTTGGACACACTCGAGTTCAATTCCGCGCGGTATCCATTGGTTCTAGGTGCGACGGGTGAAGTAACGCAAGATGCCGATGAAATCCTGGCCGTGATGAGAAAACAAATCATTTCGCCAGTACGTTGGACCAAGGTTACACAGACTCTTTTGTCGCTGGGCGCTGATAAGTTCTTGGAAGTTGGACCTGGAAAGGTCTTGCGCGGTCTGCTCCGCCGTAACGTGGATAGCAGCATCAAATACGAGGTGGCCGGCGTCGATAATTCGCGGTCGGTAACCGAGTTGCTTTCGCTCGTTTCGCCAGAGGCATAATTCGATGCAAGCTTGGATTTTTCCTGGCCAGGGCTCGCAGAGCGCCGGCATGGCTCGCGGTCTGTTAAAAGAGTTCGCAGCGGCGCGGCAGATCATGCGCATTGCCGAAGAACTCAGCGGTCTGCCGCTCGATCGTATTCGACAGTTCGGTCCGCTGAATGACCTGCGTCGCCCGGAAGTGCTCGAGCCCCTTCTGGCTGCTGTGAACATCGGCTATGCAAATTACTTGATGCATCAAGGAATTCAGCCCGATGCAGTCGCTGGCTATAGCGCCGGCGAAGTTGCGGCTCTGCACGTGTGCGGCGCGCTTTCGATTGAAGATGCTTTGCGTGCAGCCACCATCCGCGGCCGGTTGCTATCGCTGGCCGTGTCGGATCGCTGCAAAATGGTGGCTGTTACGCATCTGAGCGGCGAGCAGATTCACGATGCCATCGTCGCAAATGACTTCTCAGGGTTGGTAGACATCGCTGGCTGGAATGCAAACGATCAGTTGACGCTTGTCGGCGATAGCGACAATGTGCTGCAGATGGAACGCGTGCTGATCCGACTGGGAGGAGACATAACCAGTCTGGACGTTTCTGGCCCGTGGCACTCGCCACAGATTCAGTGGTTGGCCGATCGAATCTTCGAAGAGTTGTCCCCGATCGGTTTCGAAACGCCGTCGATTCCTATTGTTACCAGTCTGTCTGGTTGCAGCCAAAGTGAACCGAATGTCCTCCGTCGGCACCTGGCTCAACAAGTCGCTTCGCCGGTTTTATGGAAACATATTCTGAAAGAACTGCAAAGTTTTGGCGTGACACGATTCTGTGAGCTAGGCTCCGGCAGGGTTCTCTTTGGCTTGGTACGGCGCAATTTTGTGGGCCAAGACGGTTATGAGGTCGCCTCCGCAGAGAGTCACTCTGCAGGCATCTCGCCGTGGATCAAACGTCTCCAGACGAGCCAAGCCAACCAAATTCAGTAAAACCGAACATCCTCTCCAGGAGCCGACTCGTGAGGGATTTGCAAGATCGCGTAGCTGTCGTGACGGGGTCGTCGCGCGGATTGGGCCGCGTCATGGCCGAAGAACTGGCTGCCCGCGGTGCCAAAGTAGTCATCAACTACGTGTCCAACAAAAGCACGCCGCTGGCCGATGAAGTGCTCCAGCGCGTACGCGAACTGGGAAGCGATGGACTTGTCATTCAAGCCGATGTCAGCGATCCGGTCCAAGTTCAGAAGATGTTCATGAAAGTCTTCAAGGACTACAAACGTTGCGACATCCTCATCAACAATGCCGGCCTGACGCGCGATGATTACTTCCTGATGATGCGCACGGAAAGCTGGGACAAGTTGATGGACGTGCATCTGGATGCCGTTTATCACTGCAGCAAAGCCGTTGTTCGACAAATGTGCGCAGCCAAACGCGGTGTCATTGTCAACATCGGTTCCGGTTCCGCTCTTATGCCCGGTCAAGTCAACTATAGCGCGACCAAAGCTGGCTTGATGGGTTTCACCCGTTCACTGGCTCGCGAAGTTGCCGATAAAGGCGTGCGCGTGTTGCACGTCGCACCAGGGTTCTTCAAATCCTACATGACCGACACATTGTCGCCCGAGTTCGTCAGTGAAACGTTTCGTATGACGCCACTACAGCGCTGGGGACATGCCGAAGAACTGGCCAAAACCGTCGCTTATCTCGTCTCCGATGACGCCGCCTATATGACCGGCCAATCGATCGTCATCGACGGTGGACGAGGCGCGGTGGAAGCCGATCTCGGATTCGTGCTGCAGTAAGAGAGTAGGCAGTAGGCAGTAGGCAGTAGGCAGTAGGCAGTAGGCAGTAGGCAGTAAGCAGTAAGCAGTAAGCAGTAGGCAGTAGGCGTAGGCAGTAGGCAGTAGGCAGTAGCGTTTCAAACTTCGAACTTCACACTTCACAATTCAAACTTCCATGAGCACAATTTTTACTACGAACAAGAATTCTGGGTTTGCGCTGGATGGCTTGACGGTGCGATCGCTGATGCCGCACGGTTATCCTTTTCAGATGTTCGACAAGGTCAAATCATACGACCATGAAAAAGGCCGTATCGTTGCGATCAAGAACATTGCTCAGAACGACCCATTCATCCAAGGTCACTTTCCGGGCAATCCCATATTCCCGGGCGTGCTGATCATCGAGGCACTTGCACAAGCGGCCGGTTGCGGTTGGATCATTTACGACTTGATGGAAAAAGGCATTGCGCCCGAACAGTTTGCAACTGAAGTCAAAAATGTGCTGACGATGGCGACCATTTTGGCTGAGAGCAAAATCAAGCACACCAGTCCCGTGTTTCCGGGCGATCAAATCGAACTGGAAGCGTTCGTCGAGTTTCGTCGCGCCGATATGTGCCGTTGCAAAGTATGTGCAACCGTCGATGGTCGTGAAGTCTCGAAAGGCCAGTTGACCATGGCCAAGATTCCATGGCATACACCGGGCAAAGGTGCACCGGAGCTGCCTTCATGAGCAATGCGGAAATTACGCCCCCGCGAACTGTAGCCCTGGTGACTGGTGGATCACGCGGAATTGGACGAGCCACATCGATCGAGCTCGCACGTCGTGGTCACTTTGTGATCGTCAATTATGTATCGGATGCACAAGCTGCCGAAGCAACGCTGGCCGAGATCACCAGCGCCGGTGGCCAAGGTGCTATGGCGCAGTTCGATGTGAGCGACTACGCTGCCACGCAATCTGCCGTGATGAAACTGCAGAAAGAACATGGCTCGATCGAAGTGCTCGTCAACAACGCAGGTATCACACGCGATGGCATGTTCATGATGATGACCGAAAAAGGATGGTCGCGCGTCATGGAGGTCAACCTGGATGCCGTATTCAACTGCTGCAAAGCTGTGTCGCGCACGATGGTTGCCAAGCGACGCGGCGTGATTATCAATATCGGTTCGGGCTCCGGCATCTCGCCTCGAGCTGGTCAAGTCAATTACAGTACGTCAAAGTCTGCCATCATTGGTATGACTCGGTCACTAGCCCGCGAGCTAGCTCCCCACAATGTACGCGCACTGATCGTGGCGCCGGGTTTCACGCGTACGGAAATGGCTGACGCTGTTTCTCCCGCTGCGGCAGCAGAATCACTGCGATTGATTCCCATGGGTCGCTGGGGCGAACCAGAGGAAATCGCTAAAGTCATCGGCTTCATGTGCTCCAGCGATGCTGCTTACATTACCGGCATTACAGTAGTCGTCGACGGTGGCCGAGCTGGTCACGAACAAGACTACGGAATCATGTCGGCCAACTAAGCGGGCTCTCGGTTATTCGTCATCTCATCTACGTCAGACTCACATCATGTTCGCCACCAAAGAATTTATTACGCTCGATTCTTACGCTGTGCGTTGTTTGTTGCCGCATCGCGATGTCATGGCATTGATCGATGGCGTTAAAGAGTATTACCCACAGCAGCGCAAAATCATCGCGTACAAGCGCGTACCGATGAACGAGTTCGCCATGCAGGGATATTTCCCAGCCTGCCCGATGTTTCCCGGCACTCTCGTCATCGAAGCCCTGGCTCAAACGAGCGGACTGATGATGAATGTGGAACGCTTGGAGAAAGAAGGCGTCATCGTCGAGAAATTGGAAGAACGCGACTACCTGGCATCGTTACCGGAAATACCGTTAAGCGTGTTAGCCGAAAGCCACATCCGACAGATTACTGTGGCAACTCCTGGCGAAACTATCTTTTTGCAAGCTACGGTTGCCATGCAGCGAGCGGAGTTCAGATACTTCAAGGTGGAAGCACGTACTGAATCCAATGTCGTGGCCACCGGTACGATTCTGCTCTCCTACCCAACCTATATGTAACGCCCCCAGGCCGATTGCACGTTCACGCGAGCTGCACCGACCGCAAGGGCTGGTGCCGAATCCCTTGATCAACTCGTGAGACTGAACATGCTACGTGCCTGCGTTGTGGCTTTAGCTTTAGTGGTTGGCTTCTTGAACTCGCCTACAGTTCAGGCTCAAACACCTGAGCTTACCATTGCCGCTCGTTCACCAGAGAAGCTAAGCGTCGTCATCGCCAGCTTTGGCGAACGTGGTGAGATGTTCGGGTTGACTGGTCCAGCCGCATTCCTCAGCAGCTATGGTCGCTTGATTCAAAACGATCAGCCGTTGAGTGCAGCGCTAACGTTCACGACCAAGGTGCCGATGTTCGCAGCCGAATTCACCGTGAAAGAGCCAACAGAGTTCTTCGCGGCCCTGGCCCAAGACGGCATTCAGTACGATTCAGCAACGGGTGCTCTTTCCAAGACGGGCAGCAGTTTGCGTTTCTTTGTACGGCAGACCGGCAAGCAGATTCGCATTGCCGATAACGCCGATTTCTTGAAGAACGTGCGTTGGCCAGTTGCGGAACAATTTGCCAGCGAAGTCGCAGTCATTGCTCGCATCGACTGGCGCAATCTGCAACCGGAAACTCGCGGTTCGGTGGCGCAGCAGGCCATGTCGAACTTCCTTCCGCAAACGAATCCTTTCGCTTCATTCTCACTGGAGACCCTGCCGGAACTGATCAGTACGAGCACTGCCAGCCGGATTGCGGGACTGTTCGTCAAGTCTGAAACCATCACGTTGCAGTTCTCGATCGCCGAACAAAATCGAGTAACTGTCACGGGTGATGTCGTCAATCGTGCAATCGCCGGACGATCGCCACTGCCTTCTCCGTTTGCATCGATGACCAGCGAAAACAAAATCGCCAGCTGCGAATGGAATACACCCATCGATGCGGAACTGCGTTCGACGGTCCAAGCATGGGCCGGGCAACTGGTCGGAGTGTCCAAGCAGATGTTTGCGGGCGACGAGATCGGCGATGACTCAGGACTAAAAGTCTTGTACGAAGCCGCCGCTGTCTTGTCCAAACACTGCACGGAGACGATTGCTCTGCAAAACCTGCAAGGCTCCCTGTGCACGCTCAGCGATGGAACTCATCCGATCGTCGTCGGTGGAGTGCGCGTCGCTAATCCAGCTCGACTGGATCGCGAACTGCAAAAGCTGATCAAGCTGGCTGTGGATACAGGTGCACCAATGCAATTTGCAGCTAACGTATCGGGCGATGGCGAGCTGAATATGCATCGCATTGAAATGCCGATCGCAGCCGAGTTGGTAAGCGCTCGTGAATTGTTTGGCGAATCGCTCACCATTCACCTGGCCACTTCATCGCATGCATTGCTGATCGGTGTTGGCAAAGGCAGCGAGAAGTTCTTGGCAGAGTTAGTATCACCAGCCATGGTTCCAGCAATCGCTGGATCGAAGCAAGCGTCAACTCGCAGAGCGACGAGTTGCTGGGCAAACTGGGACTCAAGCCATGTCAGCTGCGAGTCATGCCTGCTGCTCAAGGCTTTCAGGTAACCGCCACGCTCGCACAGCCCAAAGGCCCAACGCAATTGATCACGACGCGCACGGCGGAATAAATCTTTCTGCCATTCATTTTAATTTTTGTCCGATCATCTGACAAAAATGAGTGACAAAAAAGAATTTTTCAAATCTGCGCAAACGCCATTTCAAACGTTTCGGCGACAGCCTGGTTGGTGACTCGACCACCCATAATATTGGCGGCCGTGGCTAGCGGTTTTGATCGCGCCACGGCTTCTTCTACGCCATGCTTGGCCAGTTGCAAGATGTAAGGCAAGGTGACGTTGCACAAAGCAAAAGTGCTCGTACGGCCGACAGCACCAGGCATGTTCGTGACGCAATAGTGCAAGACATCGTCGACCAAGTATGTCGGATTCATATGCGTGGTCGGACGGCTCGTTTCAACGCAGCCACCTTGATCGATAGCAACATCGATGATCACCGCGCCAGGCTTCATTAGCAATAGATCCTCTTTGCGGATCAAGTGCGGTGCCTTTGCGCCTGGAATGAGCACGGCGCCGATGACCAGGTCGGCGAGCTTTAACTGATCTCGAATCGTATGCCGGTCGCTAAACAGCGCGTTGACATTCGGTGGCATGACATCGTCCAAATAACGCAAACGATCCAGGTTTTACGTCCAGTATCGCCACGTCGGCTTGAAAACCCGCCGCGATTCGAGCTGCGTTGGCGCCCACGACGCCGCCCCGCCGAGAATGGTGATGTGCGCGGGGCGCCACACCAGGTACACCGCCCAGCAGAATGCCGCGACCTTGCTGCGGGCCGTTCGAGATACTTGGCCCCTTCTTGAATGCTCATGCGGCCAGCCACTTCGCTCATGGGGGTCAAAAGTGGCAAGCGGCCTTGGCTATCGCTCAGCGTTTCATAAGCCAGGCAGTTCGCGCCTGAGCTGACCATGGCTTCCGTCAGATTGCGACTGGCCGCGAAATGGAAGTAAGTGAAGAGCGTCTGGCCTGGCCGAAGCAACCCGAACTCTTCTTCTTGCGGCTCTTTGACTTTAACGACCATATCAGCGTTGTCGTAGATGTCCTTCAAGCTGGCTACCAGTTTCGCGCCAGCATGCAGATAAGCATGATCGGCAATCCCTGATCCTAGACCTGCGCCGGCTTGTATCAAGACGGTGTGACCGCGCGATGACAGCTCTTCAACACCCACCGGCAACATGGCGACGCGATATTCGTCTTGCTTGATCTCACGTGGTACACCGACAATCACACATCACCTCGATCAGACAGAAAATGGAAGGATTGAATATCTACAGATTTTCGCATGGGATAATCATCAGTTGGCTTCGGCCATTTCCGCGGGTGCTCGCGTTTCTGCGTTGGTCGCAACATGGCCGTGTGGGCTGCTGATTGGTCCGGATGCGGGCGGATCGACGCGCACGACTTCGCCTTGTAGCAACTGACATAACTTGCTGACCAGCGGGATGTTCGGCGAGCTGACGCAGGCGCTGCGAACGGGCAACTGTGGGCGAAACGGGTACTTCCGATGCGACACGCACAGCGGGCCCGGGTTGAACTCGATAAGTGAATTGAATCGCGCGACCAACTACCTTCGTCAACGCTGTTTGCAGTTCTTCTTTACGAGCCGGTACTTCGCAATACTCTTGCGTTTTGTTGCCACCGGCGGGGAACACGATGATCCATTGATCCGGACTGCGCAGTTCAACGGCAAAAGCCTGGCCTGCAAAGTCTGCGGAGCATTCCTTCGGTTGCCATGGCCGCTTGCTTCCAAGAGTTCAAGGCAGTCGCGGCTTCCGGAGAGCTGACTGTTCCATTGACCGACTGGCTTGGGGCTGAAGGGCTCGTTGACGGATCGCTGGCATGTGTAGAAGTGCTGCTCTGCGGACTACCGACGATATCAGTCACCAACGGTGCCGAGTGAATCTGAATGGTGGGTGCTGGTTTGACTGCAGGTCCACTATTGGCTGGTCGCGTTGGCATCTGCGTTACAGCATCGGATGCACTGCTCGAACGTACGCTAGTGGATTCGTCGCGAGCCGCCAGGCGATGGCACGGTTACTTGATTTGAAGTGTCTGACGTATTGCCTGTCGATGCAGCCTGTTTGGCTGTGCGCATAGCTGTCAGGTCGAGCCCTTCAAACGTTTTTTTTTCGCTGGGGGCAGGTGTAGCCAGTGCTACACTTGGGCTGTTCGCTGGTGCAGGCCGTGTGGCTGGTTTCGCAGCCACGGGCATGGGGCCGCCACTTTGCACGGCTTCAATGATCTTCGCGATCGTCGCCAGGTCTTGCAGTTGAGATATCTGGATAAGAGCTACTTCAAACAAAGCTTGAGACTGTACGCTGAAACGCATACGCACGAGCGACTCGTCCAACAATTGCACTGCGGCCAGAATCGTCTGCAAGCCCCAACGGTCTGCCAACTGCCTGAGGGCATCGTAGCCCGTGGGATTGCAAACTTTCAAAAGTTCCGGTCCACCACCCACGGCCGCAGCCATCAAGTCGCGCAAGTAACCCAGCATCTGCTCGGCAAACTGACCAGCGTCCGTACCTTCATTCAGCGCCTTGTCGACCAATTTCAAAGCCAAGACGCCATCGCGATTGACCAATGCTTCGGCCAGTTCACGCAGTCGCGTCTCGTCGGCTGTACCAAGCAGTGCATGCACCTGTTCGGTCGTGATCTTGCCACTGGAAAAGCTCATCACTTGTTCCAGCAGCGACTGACTATCGCGCATCGACCAGCGGCGCGGCGGGCAATCAGCGCCAATGCATCGTCTTCGGCTGCAAACCCTTCAGCCGTGCATATCTCACTCAAACGCTGCTTGATCGCATCGGGGCGAACCGGGGCAAAGTCGAAACGTTGGCAGCGGGACAAAACCGTAATAGGAACTTTTTCCGGATCCGTTGTACAAAAGATAAACTTCACGTGCTCGGGTGGCTCTTCCAACGTTTTCAGCAAAGCGTTGAAGGCCTGGTTGGTGAGCATGTGAACTTCGTCGATGATGTAAATCTTGTATCGCGAGCGGCTGGGGCGAACACTGACGTTGGCCCGCAGTTGACGAATCTCGTCGATGCCGCGATTGCTAGCAGCATCGATCTCGATGACATCGACGTCTTCGCCCGAGTCGATCGCCTGCGACACATCGTTATCCAGCGGTGCTGTTGATGGACCGCCCGGGGCGTTTAGAGCCTTGGCAAAGATACGCGCCGAAGAGGTCTTGCCGACCCCGCGAGCACCGGTGAACAGGTACGCGTGACCGACTCGGCCAGTAGCGATGGCTTTGCCCAGCGCCTGGCTGATGTGCTCCTGGCCGACCAATTCCTGAAAGGACTTAGGTCGATACCGCCTGGCTACGACGGTGTAGGTTGCATCGTCTTGATGGTCTGCGGGCTTGGCGGAAGGTCGATCGGACATAAGATCTTGAATCGCGACTATGATAAAAGGCCAAAGGGTAACCTGGACCGCCCATTGTAACATTGTTTCCATGCACACGGTTTTGATTTTTTGTCGTTCAATCTTTTGTCAGATGGGACCGGACAAAAAATTGACGGACGAAAAATGAACAGCCCAAAAACGAACGCGACTCAGATAGCTCTCTTATGTATCAGCATTGCACTGATCGTGGGTGGCTTGTTAGCTCGTCTTACTGGTGCAGGTGAGGCCGGGTCGCGCGAGTTTGTCTCTGGTTCGCTGATCAAAGTGGGCATTGTGACGGCATTGGCTTGGCTGGCGATGCCCCAGCTCGAAAGGCTGGGTTGGCAACGGCTTAGGGGGACAGGTATTGCTATCATCATCGGCATCGGAGCGCTGACTGCGGTGCGTCCGCGGTTCGGCGCCATGGCTGCGGGAATCGTGGTTGGAGGCATGATCGTGCTGGCGGTGTTGGGTTGGGCGAGAGGCATAATTTTTAACGCGCCCACTACAGCCGTTACTGACGAGAAGCGCGGCAAAATCGAAAAAAACCCTACCAAGCGATAGCTCGTTTTGCCGAAATTTAGGTTCGGACAGACTTGCAGTCCAATTGCGCTCAAGGGGGGAATCTTGGCGTGAACGGATGATGCCAGACAAGTGCCGCGCTTTCGAGAGGATTTGGAGTCCGAGATAGTACTTGGACCTTCTGTCTTCATGGACGCGACCCTGAATGGCCCTTTCGTAACTTGATGCCCCCACCCTGAACGCAAATGTTCCTTTAAACGAATCGTGGATGCGGCAAGGCCGCCGCAGCGATGCCACTTCCCGCGACCCGTGTGCGGGCCGAGCGACTGGTGCTCCGAACGACCAACCGAGCATCCGTCCGTTCGTCTCGCATTCTGGACAGAATGTGGACAGAAGTGAAAAGAACGTAGGAGGGTTCCCATGCGAAGATTTTTGTTTGGTGTGGTAATCGCCACGATGGCAGCCACCATGCCTAATTGGGCAATGGCTGGCGATCGTGAGATTGCCGAAGGCATCATGTCTCAATTGCAACAAGCCAAGTCACAAGGCAGACTAAAGGGCTTTGACCTCGACCTGAAGGTCGAGTCAGGCGTAGTCTACTTGACCGGCAGCGTACGCAGCAGCGCACAGCGAGACCTGGTTCTCGCCGCTGTTGAACGCACTGCAGGTGTTTCTGATCTGGTTGATCAGTTGCAAGTAACCGGAGAAGGTCGCGATAGCCGCGCTTTCTCGCTCAATCAAACCGCCAAGACGAGCACCGTTGTGCCCGCTTCGGTTGATGAAGAAGTTGGTAGTGGCGCCGGTGATGCAACCATCACCGATACCATCATCAGCAAGCTCCAAGCCCAAAAGGCTGCTGGTGCACTCCGTGGTTTTGATCTGGACGTAACCACCACCAGCGGCGATGTCGCTCTGCGTGGTCGAGTTAACTCGGCAGAACAAAAAGCTCTCGTGTTGGACATCGCTCGTCGCGTCAAAGGTGTACGCAAAGTGATCGATGATGTGTCGGTCGGCTCGGCCGTCCGTCAAGCATCGACGCAAGTACCCTCGGGCGACTTGCAACCAGTTCCACAAACGAGCATGCCTGTAATGGGCGGGGGGCGTTCCACGTCCTATGGCTCCATCAATGGTTGTCAATCAACCGATGGGCGCAGTTGGTGCACCAGTGCCAATGCAAGCCGGTGGTGTACCCTATGGTCAAGGCGCACCTCGCTACGACCAGCCGTACATGCCCAGCTATGCATGGCCTAGCTATGCTGCTTACCCGAACTACGCCGCTGTGACCTATCCGAAGCAATACAGCCCTTCGGCTTGGCCATACATCGGTCCGTTCTATCCCTATCCACAAGTCCCACTGGGATGGCGCAAAGTCGCATTGGAATGGGATGACGGTCTGTGGTACCTGGACTTCACCAGCAAGTAGTCAAAGTTAAATTTTGAGTGTGGGTTGACCCTCCACACCCATCGCAAGAAAAAGGCTTGTACCGTAAAAAGTACGAGCCTTTTTGCGTTTCCAGGCATGGCTGCTTTGCCACATTTCATTTTGTGTCAGGTTTCCGACAACTCTTTAGCTACAATTGGAGGTCTTGAAAGTACTACTGACTCCAAGCTTCTAAATCGCTTCATGAAACGGCGCCCTGATTCGAATCGACAGCGTTTCCAACGCATGCTCCGACTGCGTAGATTTGAAACGCTTGAAGAACGTTGGTTATTGGCTGGTCTGCATCTCGAACAGAATGAAAAACCCAGTGTCGCCTGGTTCGCAGACTCTGAGGCTGCGATCATCAATCCGCGCCCGGATGTCGATTCGCAGCAGGTAAGGGAACCGCTCTTCGTCGGCCCGCGCAATTATGTATCCGCACAGTGGATCGCGCGATTATCGCCGCAGTTGACTTCACAAATCGGCGACTTGGATGACATCGGGCGGCTATTGTCGACGCCCCAGGTCGAAGTATATGCCCAGCGCGGATTGGGGCTGTCCGGCCTCGTGCAATTGCGCACGTTGGCACCTACCATCTCCGCCGCCGAAAGCTTTCTCCGTACTCACCCAGACGTTGTGAGCTACACTCGCAACACCCTGGTCGCTGCCAGCGTACAGCCTAACGATCCTGATTTCGGAAATCAGATCGCTCTAGAGAGCAGCGGACAATTCGGCACGCTGGTCGACGCTGATGTCGATGCCAGTCAAGCTTGGGAGGTAGCGACAGGCAGCACACAAGTTGTTGTCGGCGTGATTGACTCCGGGATCGACCTGGCGCACCCCGATCTCTATTTGAATGTCTGGATCAACCAGGGCGAGATTCCCGCCACACGTCGCACGCAACTGAAGGACTTCGATAACGATGGGCTGATTACGTTTTATGATCTGAACGATAAGGCCAATGCATCACTTGTCAGCGATCTCAATCGTAATGGCTTCGTCGATGCCCGCGACCTCTTGCTCGATGCGCGCTGGTCCGATGGAATCGATACCGATCGCAATGGCTTCGTCGATGATTTCTTTGGCTGGAACTTTCGTGATGCGCTCGACGAACCTTTTGAACCCAACGATCCTTCCGATATATCGGGCCATGGCACACATGTGTCGGGCATTATCGGCGCGACAGGTAACAATGGCATCGGTGTGGCCGGCCTGAATTGGCGCAGTTCCATCATGTCGCTCAAGTTCCTCGACCAAAACAATCAAGGTGATTTAGCATCGGCCATCGCAGCTGTGAACTATGCGACCATGATGCGCCATGATTTCCAGACGAATGTTCGCGTGCTCAACAATAGCTGGGGACAGGCGGGCAGTTTCAATCAGGCGCTCAGCGACGCGCTGCAGGCTGCTCAAAGTGAAGACATCCTGATCGTGGCTGCCGCCGGTAACGGTAATGTATTGGGCAATGGCATCGACAATGATCGCACACCGTTTTATCCAGCCAGTTACCCGCTCGACAATCTCATATCCGTAGCGGCCAGCGACGGCGAAGATCGATTGGCGTCCTTCTCCAACTACGGCTCCCAGAGCGTCGATCTCGTCGCGCCAGGCGTTGGCATTCGCAGTACCTTGCCCGGTGGCCGTTATGGCGACGCAAACGGTACGAGCATGGCCACGCCGCTGGTATCTGGTACCGCAGCACTTATCTGGTCTGCGCTACCACAAGCCTCAGCCAGCGAAGTACGTCAGGCATTGCTTACTTCGGTTGATCCAATCAGTAGCACGCAGTCTCGCACAACGACAGCTGGCCGCTTAAATGCCTCTCGCGCTGTCAGTTCGAATGTTTTTGCGCCCGTGGCGTCGCTGGTCAGTGCCATTGATGTAACCACATCCGGTGCCGCGTTGCATGACTTCACCGTGCGATTCTTTGATCGCAACGGACTGGATAGCTCGTCGCTGGGCGCTGATGATTTGGTTGTGCAACATCTGTGGGGCGAACATGAATCGCTGCCCGCACGACTGAAGGTCAGCTCACTACAAGTTAATGCCAGTGGCACCGAAGCAACTGCCACGTATGAGTTTACGCCACCCGGTGGCGCTTGGGATGTATTCGACTACGGTGACTATCAGATCAACCTGGTGGCCGACACCGTTCGCTCACGCGATGGACGTATCGCCAATCGGGCTCAGAACCTAGGTCGCTTCCGCGTCGAGATTAATGCGGAAGATGTAATCTATGTAGAAACATTTGAGGATAACGACCGATCGATATCTCTGCGCAGTGCGATCGAGCAAGCCAATCAGCAGCCATCGCGAAGCTTTACAATCTTTGTCGACACGGGCACTTATCACTTGGATCGATTGTTTTCGGTCGATCCAGGATTTCAATTTGGTTCCGCCAATGTGGCTGCTGGATGCAATAGCGGCGTGATGAATTGGTCGAGCAATCAAAGTGGTGACCTGGACGTGTTGGGCAACGTAACCATCGTCGGCGATAGCGCCAGTCGAACAACGCTGTCGAGTCAAAGTGGCGATCGCTTGTTCAAAGTTCACGCCGGTGGATCTTTAACACTGAAACGTGTTACACTGACAGGTGGAGTCGCTCCGTTCAGTCAATCGGGCGGTGCTATCTTGAGCGCTGGCAATCTGACGCTCGAGAATGTTAACGTAGTTGGTAACGCGGTCTCCGGTAGCGTAACCAGTCCGGCCAGAGGCGGCGCAGTGGCGGCACTGGGAGGAACAGTATCGATCAATCAATCACGCATCTCGGATAACCAGGCCAATTTCGGAGGAGGCGTATTCGCCTGCGGTGCCGCGCAGCTGAACATCGCGCGCAGTACCATCGATAACAATCATGGTGGTGGCGTTGTTAGCTATGCAACCGTCGATGGCAACATCGAAAGCAGTACCATTGCGAATAATTTTGCCAATGATAATGCCAACGCCAGTGAGAACAATGGTGCAATCGCTTCGCGAGCTCGGGATTTCCCAGGAGGAAATGGCCCCAGTTATCGACCGAGCATTAGCCTCGATGGTCGTGTAGTGAGCTTTACATCCGATGCCACGAACCTCGTTGCTGGTGATAACAACTCTGCCCGCGATGCATACGCGCTGGATCGTACCACACAGACAGTACAACTGCTCAGTCGGTCGGTCTCAGGCCAACCAGCCTCGAGCGCTGTCGACGGGCTGGTGCTGAGCGGAGACGGTCAACGTGCAGCGTTTTTGACGCAAGCCAATAACCTTGTCAGTGGCGATAACTTACGGACCGAAGATGTCTTCGTCCACAGTCTCGCTGACACAACGACCTCGCTCGTTAGTACCGGTGCAACCAGCCGCGCGGCGCGAGGTATTCCCGCACTGAGCAGCGATGGTCGCTTCGTCGCTTATCAACAAGCCATTACCGGTGACGCATTCAACACTTGGGCCGTCTATGTCCATGATCGCCAACTGGGCACCACGCAGCGTCTCGGTCTCAGGGGCGACAGCTCTGTTGCCAACATCAACTATCTTGATCAGACGTCGATCAGTGGCGATGGACGATACGTAGTCTTGAGCTCGCGATCCAGCGGCACTGCTGATGGCCTCTTTCATGAAATCTATGTGATCGACCGCTCGCTACAGACCATTCGTAGTCTGCTTGCCCGGCCTGCTTCGGTCGCTGCCAATGGTTCGCTCTATTCAGCGTCCGTCAGTGGCGATGGTCGTTACATCGCATTTGCTGCCGATGATACGCAACTCGTCCCTGGCGATTCGAATGGTGTGGCGGACATCTTCGTAGTGGACATGGCAAGCGGTACGATCAAGCGGGTCAGTACCACGACAACTGGCCAGCAGGCCAACGCCGCTAGCAGCGCTCCGGCCATCAGTCACGACGGTCAATCAATCGCCTTCGTATCTGCGGCTTCGAACCTTGTTCCGAGCGACGCTAACGGACTATCAGACATCTTTGTCGTCCATCGAGATACGAATAACATCGAACGAGTCAGCGTCGATGTGAATGGCTCAGACACGAATGGCTCCAGCGATGCCCCCGCGCTCAGCGGCGATGGCCGTTATGTTGTTTATCAGTCGACCGCTACGAACATCGTACCCACGCATGTCAATCACAGGCGCGGAACTGCCGACTCGACTTCTCAAGTTTTCTTGCGCGATCGTTTAACTGGCCGTAGCGAATCTATTTCTGCTTTTGAATTGCCCACAACCCTGCGTGTGACCAACTCCACCGTGGTGTTCAACACTGGCTCCGAAGCCGTTAGCGGCAATGTGACGATTCACAACAGTCTCTTGGCGGGCAACTTGGTTGGTTTCGATCTCGGATCACAAAGTGCCAGCACAGGCTTTAACATCTACGCGTCGGCCAGTCCTACTGCAAGAACCAGCAACACAGATCGCCAAAACAATGATGCGGCGCTCAGGCTCGGTCCACTTACCGCGCTAGCAGATCTTCCACCCGGTTATCCACTGCTCCAAGGCAATCCAGCCATCGATGCCGGTGCCAGCCAGGCAGTGGCGACTTTGGATCAGTGGAATCGATTGCGACTCAAGCCCGATGTCGGTGCTTTGGAAGCTCTGACTGGGGCCATCAGCGGTCGTGTGTTTGCCGACCTGAATGGCAACCGCGTACGCGACGATGGCGAACCGGGGCTGAGCGACGAACAAGTCTTTATCGACAGCAACAACGATGGGCTGCGGCAAGCTGCTGAACGCAGCCAGCCTACGTTGAACGACAGCGACAATGACTTCGTGGACACAACCGGTCAATATGCCTTTGAGCATCTAGCACCGGGAGCCATCGTCGTTCGCAGTTCCGTTCCTGATGAATGGCTCGCCACCGCCCTGCCCACGTTGCGAGTCACATCGGGCAGTGTGCAAGGCAACGGAGCGAGCACTTCGCCTGTCATCAGTCCAAGCGGTAACACGATCGCATTCCTATCGTCGTCTACTAACTTTGCAGCCAATGATGATACCAGGCCTAACGTCTTCATTTATTCACGCCTGGATGGATCGCTCGAGAGAGTACCAGTGGATGGCGCAAACCTGCAGGTGCTCGACATGGCAGGCTCGCAAGATCGCTGGGTGCTCCTGCGCAACGACACGGGTGTCTACCTGTGGGATCGGCAATTGCGATCCTTGCGCGCGATTAGCGTTTCCAGTAGCGGTCAATTAGCCAATGCCCACAGCGATTCAGCCACCATGAGCGATGATGGACGTTGGATTGCCTTTTCATCTTTCGCAAGCAACCTGGTAGCCGGCGATAGCGACGCGTTTGCCGACATCTTTCTGGTGGATCTTTCGCTCAATTCGATCATCAGTGTCAGTCGACAGGCTACCGGCCAACTTGGCAACAACGATAGTGAATCACCGGTCATCAGCAGTGATGGACGATATGTGACCTTTGTGTCCGATGCCAGCAACCTGGTTGCAGGCGATACCAATGCTCTGGGAGACATATTCGTTTACGATACGACGGCTCAAACGATCCGCCGCATTAACATGTCCAGCAGCGGCGCGGAAAGCAACGGTTTTGCTTATCCACCGCAGATCAGTGGCAACGGTCGCTATGTCGTGTTCCAGTCTTTGGCCAGCAACCTGGTTGATGGCGACCTCAATACCACCGGCGATTTGTTTGTTTACGACCTGCAAACGGCAGCTATCGAACGGCTCAATATTCCTTGGCTGCCTGTTTCACAAGTGAATTCTGTTTTTCCATCGATTAGCTTTGATGGACAGTACATTACTTTCGAGGCAACGGCTGGACAACTCAATCATCGCGACGCGACTGCTAGCCGAAATGCCTTTGTGTATGATCGATTCTGGAACAGCACCAGTTCCAGCCCTCAACTGCAGCTAGTCAGTCGCGATGCGCGTCATGTGGCGGCCAATGGGGAAAGTCGCAGCGCGGTCATCAGTCCCGATGGCACTTGGGTTGCATTTCAGTCAACGTCCACCAACCTGGTTGTTGGCGACACGAATGCGGTCGGCGATATCTTTATCGCCACTAATCCGGCCGAGGATGCCAGCCGTCGCGTGGAGCTGCAAGCTGGCCAGTCCCTCACCGATTTAGACATCGCCCTGCAACCACGCGCTGGCAAGATTAGCGGTACGCTATTCAACGACGTGAGTCTGGACACTGTTTACGATCTAGGCGATCCAACGCTAAGCGGTTGGACACTGTTCTTGGATGCAAATGGCAACGGTCGCCGCGACGTTGCGGAAACAATCGCCATCAGCCAAGCGGATGGAACGTATCAATTCACCGATGTGCCCGCATATCGTGAGCATATCGTGGCGGTTGAATTGCCCAGCAACTGGGAACAGGTCACACCGCAGCGCGTGCCAGGCCAACCCAAGTTGTTCTTGCGCGCAGGGGCCGAGATCACAGGTCGTGACTTTGGTTTCCGCGTCAAATCGGCTGTAGGTCAATTTGACAACGCCATCATCGAAGGGCGCGTGTTCAACGATCTCAACAGCAACGGCGCGCAGGATCCAAACGAGCCCGCAGTGGCCGCGATGGAAGTCTACCTGGACATGAATGCAAACGAACGTCGCGACTTCGGCGAACAACGCACGGTCACCGATGCTCAAGGCAACTATCGCTTTATTGGGCTGGGTAATCGAAGTTATGCGGTGCGCATCAGCCATGGCGAAGGGATTGCTTTAACATCACCGCTCGGCAATCGCTTCACCTCGAGCGAACAAGCTTTTGCAAGCGACGCAATTTTGTTATCGAGGCCTCAAGACGTAGAGATCGCCGACTTGGATGGCCGCAATGGTCCCGACCTGGCGATTGCACTCTACATGGGTAACGCGGTCGTGGTGAAACTAAATAATGGCGCAGGCGGATTCACCACGGCTCCGTTGACAATACCTCTGGGACAAGCCGGGCGAGGCCCTATCGCCATTGGCAGTGGACAACTAAACGGACAAGGCAACGTTGACTTGGTGGTGGCAAATTCGCTCAGCAATACAGTGTCGATCCTACTCGACTTCAACGGAACCGCATTCTCACAGCAGCGAACGATCGACGTCGGCGTTAAACCGCTGGACGTCTTGATCGCCGATCTGGATGCCGATGGCGACAACGACCTGGCCGTCGCTGCACACACCACGACGTTTGCTGGTCAACTGCGGCTGTTCATGAACGATGGTACAGGCGTGTTCCGACCAGGCAGTGTGTTGGCTACTGGCGGCACGATCGCATCAGCAGTGGCCGGCACCGATTTGAATAACGATGGGACGATCGATTTTGTAATCGCTAATCAAGGCGATGTTCAACGCAGTGGACAGCTGGGTAACGTGGCTGTGTTGTTAAGCCGCGGTGGAAATGGTTATGCACAACCAGTCACGTATGCTGTTGGTGCCATGCCCATGGATGTTTCCATCGCGGATTTCAACGGCGACAAAATTCCGGATCTGGCGGCGGTCAACTTTGATCTGAATACCGCGTCGGTCCTGCGTGGCACGGGTAACGGTGTCTTTCAGGTAACCAGCGATCAGTTTTCGGTCGGCCAGGGACCAGTTCAAATCGAATTGCTCGATATCGAAGGTGATCGAGACATCGACATGTTGGTTACCAACTTGACCAGCAAGACCGTGAGCATCTTGCGCAACCGGCAGAGCCCGTCCTCTGGTAACGCCATTGCCTTTGAGCCGGCGGATAGTTTTGGAGTGGTCGGGTTTTCGATCGCTCCGCGTTTGAGTTTTGCAGCTGCCGATCTCGATGCGTCGGGAACGTTGGACCTGGCTTTGGTCAATAGCGAGTCGAACTCGTTAAAGATCTTGAGCAACACGTTGGTGCTTGGTACTCATCGCGTAGCGCTCACCGGCACTGGCACTACGACAGGGCTAGACTTTGGCGTACGCTTCGAAACGCTCTTGCCGAAGCTTGATGCGATCACTGCGCCAGTGACGATTCTCGAGGACTCTGCACCAGTCACTGTGTCGCTCACTGGTATCGCGCGCGGGCGCAGCGCGGGACCACCCTTGCTCATCACAGCCAGCAGTTCAACAGGCGTCCTGCTGAACCCAACCGTGCAGTACACCGAGGGAGCGACCGCAGGGCTGCTGACCTTGACGCCATCGAAAGATGCTGTTGGCCAGGCAATGGTCACCGTAGACGTTCGCGACGCTGGCGCCGATGAGATAATGCAGACTGCCGATGATGGATTGGTGACACGCACGCTTACTGTCAACATCGCGCCTGTGAACGATCCGCCTGCGTTTCGACTGGCTGGAAATCAAGTCATCACGATTGGTTCGAAGCTGCGCACAGTGCCCGCGTTCGCTAGTAACTTTGCGGCGGGTGGTGGCGCCGATGAATTGAACCAGGCCGTGGCGGACTACTTGATACAAGTCGATCGACCAGAATTATTTTTGGTGCAACCGAGCATTGATATTCAAGGCACATTGCGTTATCAACCAAACTTAACAACTACGGGCATCGCGCGTGTGCGTGTGCAAGTGAAAGACAACGGCGGAGTTGATTCGGGCGGCATAGATCGCTCGTTGCCGCTAGAGTTCGAGCTCTCGGTGATCGACCTGGCTGATGGCGATATCGACTTCGGTGATGCGCCTGCTCCCTACCCGGTGACACTGCGGGCTGATGGTGCACGGCATAAGCTCAGCTCGCTTTATCTGGGGGCAGCGATTGATAACGAAGCGGATGGACAACCGAGCGCCGATGCAAATGCCGACGATGCTCAGTTGGATGACGAAGACGGAATCACCTGGCTCGTGCCTCCAGTCGTTTCACGCACGCAGCCAACCCAGTCGAGTCTACGCGCGGTGGCATCGCAAACGGGCAAGATCGATGCCTGGATCGATTTCAATCAGGATGGTGACTGGGGAGATAGCGGCGAGCAAATACTCACGTCCGCCAGTGTGAACGCAGGAGCCAATTGGTTGTCGTTCACTGTACCGGCTGGAGGCACAGTTGGTCCTACGTTCGCGCGAGTTCGACTAAGTAGCAGTGGAGGCCTTGGCGTTCTGGGATTGGCTGACGACGGCGAAGTGGAGGACTACGCCGTGACATTGCTGGACGGTCAGACGGCCAACGTTATAACAGTTCAAGCCACCGACCTCCCAGAACACGAGGGACGTTTGCTCAACGGACAGTTCACACTTCTCATGGGTTCACAAACTTTGTTGAGTATGCCAGCGTCGAGTGTCGCGATGTTTCGTGTGGTGGCTTTGACAGGTGGTACGCTGTACTCGATAACCAGTCCGGCAACCAATCTGCTTGGTACACTGCGAGCAGGTAACGGCACAAGTGACGTTGCGTTGCAGTTTCCTCAAGGCTCGATTGATTTAAGCCGTCTCTCATCATCAGCTTATGAGGGAGTACAACGTATCGAGTTGGTGGGGCCGTCCGGCCAACAGATAGCGTTTGGTCCTGCTGACCTGGCAAAACTGAATAGTCTCAGTCGCATCGAATTGGTCCTCGGT
Source organism: Ottelia alismoides (assembly GCA_037367405.1). NCBI lineage: Eukaryota > Viridiplantae > Streptophyta > Magnoliopsida > Alismatales > Hydrocharitaceae > Ottelia > Ottelia alismoides. Next base: position 211,560 of record JAZKJV010006476.1, read on the forward strand.
CAGGGTGACACTATCTCCAGCAGCGCAGCCTGGACGTTAGATTCTCGGCAACAAAACAATGGCGCGCTAACACATACCTTTGCCAGTCAAGCCGCGCGGCTCATCACGCGCACGACTGCGGATTGGTACAATCCGCTTTTGCCGGGTGATGTGAATGGGGACGGAGTGGTAACTGCGTTCGATGCGCTCCTGATCATCAACTACATTAATCAGCACGCGGGCACTAGGATCCAACTGCCAGTGTACGATCCGCAGCAACCACGCGATCATGGATTCTACGATGTCTCGCAGAGCAATTCCGTCGAGCCTCTGGATGTATTGCTGGTGATCAACGTACTTAACACTCCTCGATCCAACGAAGCATAGAGGACCTGGATTCGATTCCACCGGACAAAAGTGCAGGACAAAAATGAAGACGGATAAAGTTCGTATGCATGTGGCGACGGTGAGATGAGCTTCCAAGACAGTCGCGCTCGGCAACTGCAAGTCGTAATCGGCGCCGTCGAAGATGGCATGCTGGATAGCTTGACTGCGTTGCGAGCCGTCTCGCAATGGCTGGCAGATGAATCGTCCAGTTTATGCGATGTACTGCTGGTGCAACCAGAGCTGAACGATGCTTCCAAGCAAACTCTGCGAGCGAGATTCGAGGAAGCCACACGCGATTCCGACCAGTCAGTCGCTATGCTTCACGCCCAGACGATCAACGATGATCAACTGCGCCGATTGAAGTCCTTTCTCAGTGAATCGGAAGCACCTTCGCCGCTCGACGCATCAACGGTCGATCTCGGTCCCGAAACAAGCGATCATAGTCTTCGTACCGATACAGGAATCGGCGAGGAAGCTACGGCGACATATCTGCCAGCATCGCACAGCGCCCTGAACTCATCACCCAAGATTGCGGTATTGGAACACTTTCAAGTCTTGCGCGAATTCGCGCGCGGTGGTTTGGGAGTGCTTTACCTGGCGATCGATCAGCGACTGCAACGACAAGTCATCGTCAAGAAGATTCGGCCAGAGCATGCCAGATCATCGGTGGCTCGCGAAAAATTTGTGCTCGAAGCCGAAGTGACTGGTCAGTTAGAGCATCCTGGTATTGTGCCGATTTACGCGCTGGGCACCGATGGTCATAGTGAACCTTATTACGCCATGCGTTTGATTGGCGGCCAGAATTTGCTCGCGGCCATACGCGATATTCACCAGCAGCGCGGTCGCAGCGATCGCTTCTACGACGGGTTGCGATTTCGCGAGCTGTTGCAGCGGTTCATCGATGTATGCCATGCGTTACATTACGCGCATGCTCGCGGTGTCATCCATCGTGATCTGAAACCAGCCAACATCATGCTGGGCGATCACGGAGAAACGCTGGTCATCGACTGGGGCTTGGCCAAGGCCGTGTCGCCATCGCATAACTCTCAGACAGCTACCCGTGCACAGGAGTTATCTGCGCCGGCTGTCCAATTGAGCGGCGAGAACGATCCGACGTTGCCTGGATCTTTCGCTGGCACGCCGCGTTACGCGGCGCCTGAACAACTGGATGGTCGCATCGATGAGCTCGGGCCCGCCTGTGACATTTACAGTTTGGGCGCAATCCTGGTCGAGATCTTGTGCAACAAGCCTGCACTCGACAGCAAGCCGCCAAGTGCAAAAGCGGCACTGGAAATGATTAAGAGCGGAGCCGTGCGAGCACCGCGGGACATCGATACGCGAGTCCCTAGACCGCTGAGCGCCATCTGCCGTAAAGCCATGTCGTTTGAGATGGCCGATCGATACTTGACGGCGCAAGAATTGGCGGAGGATCTGCAGAGATTCATGGCTGATGAGTGCGTGTTGGCCTATCGCCATCAAGAGACCGCCCTGGAACGACTATGGCGTTGGACACGCCATCATCGCAGCTGGGCAGCTGCGATGGTCCTGACTCTATTTGGGCTGGCCCTGTGCGCATCGATAGCAAACTATTTCATCAATCGCGCGCGCTTGAATGAAATGGCCGCCCGGCAACAAGCCGTCGTTTTCAAAGGTGATGCGCTCGATCGCTATCGCGCGGCCAAATCAGCGGTGGACTCGCTCATGGACCGCAGTGAACAATTGCAAGACATTCAAGGCACCGAAGCGTATCGAGCACAACTGCTCCAAGCCGCCGCGGACAACTATGCGGTGCTCGCCGAAACTTCGAGCCTCGACCCAGAACTGGAAATGGAACGCGCGCGAGCTTCCGTGCGCTTGGCCGATGCGCTGATGATGCAGAACCTCGCCGACCGTGCCTTTCAGCAATACGATCAAGTCATTCAGTCATTGCAAGCCGAGCAGCCCAGGCCCAATCAACTGCTCAGTGACAGTGCGATAGAATGGTCACGTCGCGTTGAGCTCGGACGCGCCTTGACGCGTCGCGGTGTCGCTCGATGGCAGGTACAACAGTTGGACCAGGCGACTGCGGACTTGAACTCGGCCATTGAACAGTTGCAAGCCACCGCTACCGCTACTGCGTCGGACGAGAGCATTGGTAATCTGGCCATTGCGCAACTGAGTCTCGCCAGCCTCGAAGCGGAGCGCATTCGCGATGCTGCAGCATTGGAGTTAGTCAGAGCAGCACTGAAGAACTTCGAGTCATTGGATAACGATGAAAATCGTTTGTTTGTGTTGAACCAAGTGAAGTCCCATCAATTACTCGGCCGATTGTTGCGAAAGCAAGGCGAACATGTCGAAGCCGCTCGACAGCTTGCGCTGGCCGACAATTCCCTGACCCAACTGCAACATTGGCACGCCAACGATCCCCAGCTCGCCGAGACGCGCGCTGCCCTGTGGGTTTCTGCAGCCAGCCATGCACGGCACGTTGGCGATCTGGTGGCATCGGTCGACAACCTCGAGAAGGCTTTAGCCGCGTACGATCAGCTTAACCAGGCCTGGCCCGGTAGCACCAGCTACACATACGGTATGGCTCTTTCGCAGTTCGACATGGCCTTGGTTCATTTCGACTTAGAAGACTATCCGACAGCGTTGAAGTACCTCGAACAAGCAACCGGCTGGTTTCAAACTCTCGACAGCAAGTTCGATCGCGACCAACTTGCCGTGCGCATGGCCGAATGCTTGGATACACGCGCGTCAGTCATGCTCGCGCAGCAGCCGTTGGATGGAACTGTTAGTCCTGATATCGGAAACGATTTCGAGCAGGCCATCGCTTTTGTCGCGCCGGTCATCCAACGCGCCGAAAATGAGCCAACACGTCTCGTGATGCCAGCCCCTCTCGCTGGCTCGCATTTATTCTCATCTCGCGCAGTATCAGGTACGGTTGAAGAAGACGGCCGAAGCCAAAGAGAATTTCGATCGAGCTATCAGTGCCATCGAAGCCATCGAGAGCCATCAGAGTTCTATTAGCAACCAGCGCCAGTTGGCTCATATGTTATGGTACCAAGCCAGGTTGCGTTTTGAGTCGGGCGATGTGGCGGAGGCTCGCGTCGATTTTCAGCGCGCTCGCGATTCATGGGAGCAAGTGGTGCAAGCCGATCCCGTACCGCAGCATCGCTACGAACTTGCGAGCTTTTATTTGAATTGCCCGGCCTCAGAACTGAGGAACGCCAGCAAAGCCCTCGAGCATGCGCAGGCTTGCGCCGAATCGATTCCCACCAATCCACTCTTCCGCAAGCTGCTAAGCGAGGCGAAAGCAGTGGATGGTGGCAAGTAATTCACCGTTCGTCTGTTCTGACAAAAGATGAATGACCAAAAATCAGTATCTTCTCACCGCTTTCATTCTCCACCGAGGATCGCGTGCTTACTGTGAGCGCAGCGAACCTGGGCTCCCCTCTCCCCTGTGTACTCACAGGGGAGAGGGGGCTGGGGGGTGAGGGGCGCGCATGGGCTGGGAGCGCCGTGACGCTGTGATGCTTGAGGCTGTGGTTCGAAGCAATGAGTCGTGAATTGGTTTACATGTAAAGTAATTCGCTGCGGCGTGCTTCGAGCTTATCCGTTGAGCATCAATACGGCGTTGTACTACAAGCTTGGGCGCGCCCCCTCACCCCCCAGCCCCCTCTCCCCCGGAGTACCGGGGGCGAGGGGGAGTCCAGGTTCGCTGCGCTCACTTTAGCCTGTCAGTCATGAATCCACTGACCGAGGGCAGTGGTGAGTTGCTAGTGGTGAGAGGATACAAAAATCACTAACCCAAATATTACTTGGCGTGGCTTTGACTGAGCTTTTCCAATAGGTACTCTTCGATCGACTTGTGTTTCGCGTCGGTCGCACCTGGGTACATCAGTTCGCAGCTCACGCCTTTCTCTCGGCAGTGCTCTTGCAGTTTGACACCAAAGTTTGAGGTATGCGTTGGATCTTTTTCTTCTTTGCCCCAATGCCGGAGGCGCGCCGTAATACAGATACACGGGCGAATCATCTGAGCTCACGAGTGCATAGGGCGAGTACTCGGCGATCCAGGGCAAAAATGGTTTCGCGTTTGGCCAGGAACTCATCGAATTGCGAGAGCTTTTTCGCAGGATCACCAGCGAAGCCGAAGGCGTGTCCGCCATAACGACTGTTCGGCGTCCACTCTTTCATTTGCGCAGGATCCAAAGTTGTTTGCGCACCAGTGACAGCGGCGCACAACAATCGCGTCGACTCGCGTGCAACTGGGTCATCGCTCTTGGGATCTGCCATGTCCGCATGAAAGGCTAACCATAGCGAGCTGCAAGCGCCGGCCGATCCACCACTGGCAGCGATACGCGTCTTGTCGATGTTCCACTCGCTGGCCTTGCTGCGCAAGAATTGCAATGCGCGGGCTGCATCGGACAGTGGCCCTTTGACAGGTGGCGTTACACCATCCGCGGTGGCTTCGGCGATGAAACGATATTCAATGGAAGCGACCGATATGCCTTTGCTCAACATGGTAGGCAACATTTTCGTGACGCCATTCATCCGCCCGCCGGCTGTCCAGCCACCGCCATGAATAAAGAACAGCACCGGTGTAGGCCCAGCCGACTCGGCCTTCCAGAAGTGCATGACTTGTTTAGGATGCGGGCCATAAGATACGTCGTAATAGGTTGGTTCCGGTGTCGGTTCAAAGTTCTCCAGAAAGCGTTTGGCTTCCTCGGGCTTGATGTCCCGAACGAAGATGTTGCGCCAGCGAATCTCACCACCATGCGTTTGCAACATGATCGGCCCTTTTTCGGGCAATGGCTTGGTGCGATCCCAGTAGTTTTCCATGATCGAACCATCGACCACGACGCGACCGTTCAGCGTAACCCAAGTGCGATTTCCAATTTGACGAATCTTGAATTCGTTCCATTGTCCAAACGGTTTATCGGCGACCAGCAGTGGATCGCGTCCGAGTTTACCCGGCGTATTGTTGAATAGGACCGCCAGAGCCTTGATGTGGTTTGCGAGTTGGATTCTTCAGGTCATACTTTTGGTTCTTGTCCCAGATCTGAACTTGAGGTGCACCACGCAAGTAGATACCGCTATCGGCACCGGCAACTGTTTTGTATTCGATCAGCAGTTCGATATCGCCGAACTCTTCTTCGGTCGTAGCGTAGGGGCCTGTGCCATTGTTGACCAGTTCGCCGTTTTCCACTCGCCAGTGATTGGCAAAGTCTTCGCGCTGCTTTTTGAGGTTGGCTTCCTTTTTCTCGCCGGTCAGCTTTTCCGTGCCATGAGGATTCAGCCCGTACCAGCCTTGCAAATCGGTACCATTGAAGATGGCGCGAAACCCTTTCGGCGGATCGGCTGCGAAGGCTGGAACGTACAATACTGTCAACAAAAAGATGGTGAGGCAGGTTGAACGCATGGTGGAAGTCCATGGAAAGAAGGGAAGAACACTTCGTGGTGGGAACGGCTATTCTAGCCCAATTTTTTGCTGGTCACTTTTCGCCGAGTTGGTCTGACAAAAAATTGAGCGACAAAATATATTCTCTCTTGGAAGCTGGATTTGACAGTTTCCTCGATCAATAAAACAACGGAAAGGGCCCTAAGTGGCAACTGAGCTTGATACCTGGTTGGCATTGACTTCGGAACGCGCGGCTCAGAATCGCACGAGCTCGGCAGGCCCTGCAGGCCAGTTGGCCTTGACCGATGAGATGCTGCGCCAATTGGCCAAGCGGCGATTTGTTTGGACTGACTCAAACGCTGGCATGGGCTGGGATCCCCAGCGCATGGCCGGTCCGCAGTTTTTGTTGCTGAGCACTTTGGGAGGCTGCGCCGCGGATGATGGTCAGCCGCTGGCACTCGGCTACCACACGGGGCATTGGGAAGTCGGCTTGCAAGTGCGCGCGGCTGCCGAAGTTATCACGGCGTCGGGCGGTATTCCCTTCGCAGCCTATTGCAGCGATCCTTGCGACGGCCGCTCTCAAGGCACGGTAGGCATGTTTGATTCGTTGCCCTATCGCAACGACGCAGCCATCGTCCATGCGCCGCTTGATCCGTTCGCTACCGGGTCGCAGCGGCGTCTTGTGCGTTGCCACATGCGATAAGGGCTTGCCGGCCAGCATGATCGCCATCGCTGGCTGCAGCGATTTGCCCGGTATCATCGTGCCAGGTGGTGTGACGTTGCCAAACACGTCGGTGAAGACACTGCCAAGGTGCAGACGATCGGCGCGCGATATTCGCACGGCGAATTGTCTCTCGAAGATGCAGCCGCTGCTGGTTGTCGCGCATGCGCCAGTCCGGGTGGCGGATGTCAGTTCTTGGGAACCGCAGCGACCAGCCAGGTCGTAGCAGAAGCCATGGGCATGACACTGCCTCACGCAGCGCTTGCCCCCAGCGGCGAACCGATCTGGTTGGATATGGCTCGCGCATCAGCCCACGCGCTGATGCAAATGGCCAAACAGAGAATACCGCTCAAGAAAATTCTCACACCCGCTGCGATTCGCAACGCGATTATGGTGCATGCTGCTTGTGGTGGTTCAACCAACTTGTTGTTGCACATACCTGCGGTCGCGCATGCTGCTGGCCTTGAACGACCGACAGTGCATGATTGGATCGATGCCAATCGTCGCGTTGCCAGATTTGTAGATGTCTTGCCTAACGGTCCTAAGAAATCATCCAACCTTGCGATTCTATTTGGCTGGCGGTGTTCCTGAAGTCATGTGGCATTTGCGGGAAGCCAACTTGATTGATGGCGATTGCTTGACCGTGTCTGGCAAAACCTGGCATGAGATACTCGACGCCTGGGCGGAGAGTTCCCGACGCAAGGAGTTGCGAGAGCTGCTAAAGTCGCGCGACGGAGTTGATCCTGATGATGTGATCATTCCACCGGCAGTGGCCAGGTCGCGCGGTATGACCAGTACGATTGTTCTGCCAACAGGTAACCTGTGCCCCGAAGGCTCGGTGATCAAAGCCACCAGCATTGATCCTGAGGTTGTGGGAGCTGATGGCGTGTTTCGTCACACCGGCCCAGCCAAAGTCTTTACCAGCGAACATGCAGCCATCGCTGCTATCAAGAAACAGTCCAATCGCACGATCGAATCCGGAGATATCATCCTGCTGGTCGGATGTGGTCCACTGGGCACTGGTATGGAAGAGACTTATCAGTTGACCAGCGCACTCAAGTACCTCAAGTTCGGCAAACATGTGACGCTGCTAACCGACGCCCGGTTCTCGGGTGTCAGCACCGGGGCTTGTGTTGGACATATGGGCCCCGAAGCCTTGGCCGGTGGTCCGATCGGTAAAGTGCGAGATGGTGATACGATTGAAGTCATCGTCGATCGCAACACATTGACGGGCTCGATCAACCTGATCGGTGTTGGCGATAGTCGCTTGAATCCTGAGGAAGCCGAGAAACTTCTCGCTTCGCGCCAGTCGCATCCAGACTTGCGTCCTGACCCGCGATTGCCCGCCGATACACGTCTTTGGGCCGCACTGCAGAAATTTGGTGGTGGCACCTGGGGCGGATGCGTATACGATGTAGATAAGATTATCGCTGCCTTGGAAGGCAAATAGCGCTAGCAACCAACCCCACTGACTGAAAACGAAAAGACAAAAAATTCTTTGTCCTTAAATCTTTGTCCGGGCACGTTTTGATGCAACATATTCTGAACCTGACTTCGAATGAACTGTCCGAGTGGTTGGAAACGCACGGCCAGCCGGCGTTTCGTTTGAAGCAAATCTTGGGTTGGATCTTCGAACGCCGCGCTGAATCATTCGAAGCGATGAGCGACTTGCCAAAGGCACTTCGTGAGCAGCTGGCGACAAGCTTTCAACTTTGGACAGCTACGATCGCCTCGCATAAACAAGCCGATGATGGGACGGAGAAGCTGCTGGTGCAATTGGCTGACGGTGGCCGCGTTGAATGCGTGCTGCTGCGCGATGGCATGCGCCGATCGATCTGTGTGAGCAGTCAGGTTGGCTGTGCTATGGGCTGTGTCTTCTGCGCTAGCGGACTTGACGGCGTCGAACGAAGCTTGACCAAGGGCGAGATCCTCGAGCAGATGCTGCGCTTGCAGCGATTATTGCCTGCCGAAGAACGCTTGAGCCATATCGTGATGATGGGCATGGGCGAGCCACTGGCCAACTTGGATAATGTGCTCGGGGCGCTTGAGGTTGCCAAGTCGCCCACCGGTCTAGGTATCAGCCCGCGGCGGATCACGATCAGCACAGTGGGCTTGCCCGCTTCGATCGATAAGCTGGCCGCGCATGCCACGCCCTTTCATCTGGCGATCAGCTTGCATGCGCCCAACGATGAACTACGCGATCGGCTTGTACCGGTCAATAAAAAGATCGGCATCAAGGATATCATGGAGGCCGCTGAACGTTACTTCCAAGCGACCAGCCGTCGACTGACGTTCGAGTATGTCTTGCTGAGCGGCATCAACGATTCGCAGAGCTGTGCAGAGGAGTTGGCCGAGTTGCTGCGCGGTCGCACTCAAATGCTTAACGTCATACCGTACAATCCCGTGGAAGGCTTGCCATACGAAACGCCGTCATCGATCGCCAAGGCACAGTTTCGTAAGACACTAGTCGATGCCGGCATCAACGTTCAGTTCCGCGAACGCAAAGGCGATCGCATTCAAGCCGCTTGCGGCCAACTGCGCAGGTCGATGCCCAATCTGACAAAGATATAGAGCGCCCGTCGGCTCACTGTGCCGGCGGGAGCATGATTGACAGCTACAACCGATCGCGCCAAGCACCCTTGGCTGGCTGCTTATCCCGAAGGGATCCAAGCCATTAGCCGGTGGTCGCGAAGCGCACCACCGGTACACTGTGCGACAGCGCTGCTGCGGCGAGTCGTTTGGTTGACAATGCGATTAGATTTGATCGAGCCGCAATCGAGAGAATAGGATCGAAGGCCTTCGATTGCATTGTCTAATGCGGCTCGAACGAAGGATGCGTGTTGGAAAACGATTAACTCGCCGCCTCCCGCGCAGGAGAGAATAGAGACGGTTTGAATCGGCAACCGGTGGTGCGCTTCGCGACCACCGGCTAATGGCTTGAATCCCTTCGGGATAAGCAGCCAATCAGCAGCCAACAAAGTCGCGCGTGCGACATCGATTGGTAGCTGTCCATCATGCTCTTGCCGGCACAGGGCCTACGCTAAACTCTTGGCCGAAGGCGAGCCGTCAGTCAGCGCTCACCGGACGCAGCACAACTCGACGGACATCCATTACGGCTACACCCGGCTTTGTGCGAGGCTTGATTGCCAAAGTTTGATTGCCAGCCTGCAAATCAACGGTGCCAATCGTGCGTAGGATCTGGTGTTGGAAGTGGCCGGTTTCAATCACCGTAAACTTCAACGTTTGACCAGCGACCTCGACGTCTACTTGTGCACCGCCCGATCGATCACCGCAACCTTGTTGTACTTCCACTTCGTACTTACCAGCTTTGGTGACGTCGAACTTCCACTCAGCCCAATCGTCGGGGTTGGTCCAATAGCCCAGTACGTTCTTGTGCGACTCAGGTTCATAGCGCATCGTCTTGGCATGAATGATCGCATCTTTGGCATGCAAACGAATATCGCCTTGAGCTGGTGTGACCTTGGGTTTGTTACCACCTAAGGCTTGGTTCATGGCTTTGCGCCAATCTTTCCAATCTGGTTCCGTCGCAGCGGCCGTGGCTGCGGGAATCAATTTGGAAGAGTCTTGTTGCACATACAGGCGCTCATGCAACTCGCTCTTGAAATCGGGATTGGGCGTTGGCATCTGGGCACCGACGCGCACACGCCACGCAGCCAGTTGCATCTGCATCTTCTGCGCTTGTTCGGCTTTATCTTTGGCGAGATCCTTTTGCTCGGATGGGTCGCTGGCCAGATCGTACAACTCGAGCGATCCATCTTCAAAGTTTTCGATCAGCTTCCAGTTATCGCTGCGCATTGCGCCGGCAGGCCGGCCGCCTTGGTTGGTGTAATTGGGGAGTGCCAGTAGAGCGATCGGTTGGGGGCTTTGCCCTCTTTCAGCAACGGCAGCAGGCTCACACCATCCAACGGCCCGACAGTCTTGGCGAGATTGATGCCGGCCGCTTCGAGCAGTGTTGGTACCAGGTCGGTCAGCACAACAGGCGTGTCAATCGTCTTGCCACCAGCAATAGTGCCTGGCCAACGAATGATGAGCGGCTCGCGCAGACCGCCTTCATACACATAGCCTTTGCCCGCGCGGTACGGTGTGTTGTGCGTGGCAGGCGTGCTGGGAAACTCGAGCACATGCAGGCCGCCGTTGTCGCTGGTAAAGATAAAGATGGTACGGTCCGTCAGTCCCAGTTGATCGACTTTGCGAATCAAACGTCCGACGGAATCATCGAGAGTTTCGATCATCGCGGCGTAAGTTGGATGAAACGTGTCTTTGTTGCTCTCGATCAACTCAGGTTTGGCTGCCAGGGGAATGTGCGGGTTGTTGTGTGGCACATAGCAGAAGAAAGGCTTGTCACGATTCTGTTCGATGAACTTCTCCGCAGCTGCGGCGATGGCGTATTCGCCTTTGCCACCCTCCTGGGCGCTGGGCTGCGTGTTGGCAGGCGGAGTAACGACGACATCGAAACCTTGTTCGGCTGGACTGAAGCCCTTGTTGCCCAAGTGCCATTTGCCGAACAAGCCAGTGGCATAACCTACGCCGCGCAGCCATTCAGCGATGGTCGGCTCTTCCCAGCGGCAGTTGGCCTTCGATGACGGGTTGAATCAACTTTTGCGACGGCGCATCGGCGCGGCCAGGCAAGTAGTTGGTCAAATGCAATCGAGCCGGGCACTTGCCAGTCATCAATGCTGCGCGCGATGGCGAGCAGATCGGCTGAGCGGTATACGCAGTCGTAAAGCGTGCACCTGCAGCGGCTAGCGCGTCCAGGTTCGGAGTGCGATGATCCTTGCGACCATAACAGTGCAAATCATTCACACCCAAATCGTCGGCGAGCACCAGCACAATGTTCGGCCGGACGACCTCTTGTGCTTGGATGTTCAACGTAGCCGCATATAGCACGCAAAATACCGCCATGAATCTCATGATGACCGCCTTATTTCTCTTCAACGATGCTGGTCGCAGCCGGCTTGTCAACCGGACCGCGAACTTTCACAAAGCCCGAAATGCCAACGATGATTGCCGCCAGCAGCACAACGATCTTCAGCCACTTGGCGCGCGAAGCCCGAATGGATTCAAAGGCTGCCGATCGGCCCACCAGTGCCGAAGCAATAAAAAAGATTCCCAAAGCCAACAAGATCTTCGTACCCACCAGGCCGTGATACAAACCATCTCCCTTATGCTTGGGCATTTGTTGGAAATAGTTATAGAGCCGGTGATCAAGAACAGCAGAATGCCTGCGTGTACAAAGCGTTTCCAGCGGCCGTTAATCAGCCCCCGTAGCTTATCATGCTGCTCAGAGGTTAGTTGCTCGGCCGTCGGCAACAACACAAAGGTCATAAATACGCTGCCGCCTACCAACACGATGGCGGTTGATACGTGTACTATGCGCGAGATAACATCGATCAACAATTGACTGTCCATGCGAAATGGTTCTTCCGTTCTTTATGTGAATTGGTTCGCTTGTGCGAGGTCGTAAAGTTTACAATTCTAATGTAAAGAGATAAGCCGCGGAGCGCTGGTAGCCGCTCTTTTCGAAGCGAACAATCGAACTGACAAAAAATGAGTGACCAAAAATTTTAAGGGCTCGAGATGAGACTTTTAGCTTGTTTGATAGCTTGGCTTTTTGTGGTTTCGGGGCTGGGGCGTGCAGAGGAGGTGGCCATTGGCGTCACTCGTGCGGGAACGCCGATCAAGGCGCTGATCAGCGCCGACGATCTGGATGTCGGCTCGAAAAGAAACGTATATTGCTGGTCGGTGGACTCGACGGCTCGGCCCGAACCGCTCAAGCTGCAGCCGCGTGGACCAGGGCGTTAGACGCGTCCACTGGTAACGAGGTCAAAGGTAATGAGTTAAGCGAGGTTGCGTTCTCTGCGATTTTATGTGGCAACCCAGATGGTCTAGCCAACAAGTTGACGGGCGATAACGGAGTCGGTGGCAATCCAGCTCGTGGCTACCCGCCCACGGGCGACGCTTATCTCAGCCCGACGAATCCCGAGAGCCACTACGTCTGGCGTTGGATGGCATGCACGCGCCTGACGTAGTCATTGAATTGGTCGAAGGTGACCAGACGGCTGGGTGAGCCCAGCGACTCGACCTGCCGACAGTCTGGCGGTGGCCCTGCCGATTAACAAAGCCTGCAATGTTGGTTTAATCGATGCTCGTACGCTGGCCGTTGATGCGGCTGCCAATGTCCCTCGCGAGCTACTCAAGCAACTGGCCGCCGAGTTACCCGGCGAACCGAAACCGGGCAGCGCACGCGCCGTCATGCAGCAGCGCCAGCGACGCACGCCAGTCGAAGTGGCTGAGCAGTTGGGGAAAGTGTATGGACGCGATCTAACGTGGGTGGCCTACATTCCCGCAGTGGCTTGTCTGGGACGCCTGCGCTTGGCTGGCATCACCAAAGACGAATCGACGCTGCCCGACTTGCAGAACATCACGAAGGCCTATGTCGAACAGGCCAAGCCGACGTTGACCGAGAAAAGTACAGCCAGTGATGTGGCCTATATTGTGGGGCGAGTTGTATGATGCCACGCGAGATAAACGCTATCTGGATTTAGCCAAAACGGGCGGCCGACCGCGCCTTCGACAGCAACGGCCAGCCGCTCGAAGCCATGCCGCAGCACAGCGAGATGAGCGATTCAGTGTTTATGGGTTGTCCGATCTTGGCCCAGGTCGGTCGCTTGACCGGCGAGAGCAAGTACTTCGACATGTGCATCACTCATATGCGTTTTATGCTCAAGCTGAACGTACGGGCTGATGGCCTGCATCGCCATTCGCCTTTGGATGAATCGGCTTGGGGACGTGGCAATGGCTTCCCTGCCTTGGGCCTGGCTTTGGCTTTGGAAGATATGCCAACGACCCACCAAGGTCGCGGTGAGATGTTGGCCGCGTTTCGAGCACACATGCAGGCTCTCTTGCCCCATCAAGACCAGACCGGCGCCTGGCATCAAGTGGTAGATCATCCGGAGAGCTATCGCGAACTGACTAGCACTTGCATGATCACCTACGCTATGATTCGAGGAGTGCGACGTGGTTGGCTGGATCGATCAACCTACTCGAGAGCCATCGATAAAGGCTGGCAGGCCGTCAAGGCTCGGGTAGCTGACGATGGCTCGCTGGTCGACGTCTGCACCGGTACCGGCAAGATGAAATCGCTAAGAGAATACTTGGACCGAACTGCCATCCTCGGTCGCGACCCACGCGGCGGCGCCATGTCGCTGCTTGTCGCGACAGAGATGGCACAATGGGCTCAAGAGAAGTAAATCGAAACAACAATTGACTGACCCCCGCTTGAATCCCACCGTAACTCAATTCGACCAGCCCGCTTGCTGTCTATGTGGTTTGTTGTGCCCATTGCCGATGAAATGGCCGGACCATGACGAGCCGCCTGCCTGTTCGCGCTTGCACAATTGGCTGAGCAATCAGGACGCGCGGGCAGGCGTTATTGGCTCTCGCCCCACCGAGCAAGTCGACAGCTTGCTCAGAGCTGCGGCGCTTGGGTTTCAAGCCGCGCGTCGACCGCTGGTTTGGCTCGAGAGCGTCGATGTTTCCGCAGCTCGCGCGGCCGTGCGATTGGCTCAGCAAGCTCGCGCTACGCTCCACATCGCGCAGTCGCCGGGTGCGGAGCTAACGGCCAGCGTTGCCGGCAGTGACGGTTGGCTGGGCACGAGCCTGGCTGAGATGAGATCAACTGCATCGCTCGTCATTCACGTGGGCACCGCTCACCTCCGCGATGCACCGATGCTGGAATTGCGGTTCATCGAGCCGAACGCACAGCACGTTTTCTTGGATGCAGCTCCTCAGCAGCTATTGGAAGACCGCGAGTTGTCGGAATCCATTCTGGAACTGCGTTGGTCCAAAGCTACCTGGCTCGATTGTTTAACGCGCGTGTTGCTGATCCTTCGCGACGAATCCGCTGCGCTGGAGCGACCAGCCGATTCGCTGGACGTCGATGCCAGTCAACTGGCCGAATTGTTGCTGAGCAGTCACTATACCGTCATCGTCTGGGGTGAAGACGAGTTGGCTGATGAACTGGATGGTCTTATCGTGCAGCGGTTGCTGGAACTGGCTCGACAAGTCAGCCGAACATCGCGATGTTCGTTGTTGTCGCTGGCGCAGGACCCCGGTCGTGTGACTGCGAAAGACTGCGTTTTGTGGCTTACCAATCGCACGACACCTTTGCGATTTGTCGATGGCGTTTGGCAAAAAGAGCTGGTGCATCATCATCGACTGGAACAGTGGCAAGCAGCCTTTGATTGGATCATGTGCATTCGCAATTTGCCCAGCGATCGGCCGTTGCCTGAACTGCGCTTTGATTTGATCCTGGACGCTCATTGCAATGTCGATGCCGCGCACGCAGAACGGACGGTGCCTGTCCAAGCCGTAGGACTGGATGCGCCTGGTCATTTGCTGCGTGCGGACCATGGCCTGGCCGCCTTTATTGCAGGTTCATGCGCGCAGCCATCAAGCCCTTTTCCGGCAGCGGATGAATTGCTCGTACAGCTACACAAAATACTCAACTAATAATCTTTGTCAGATAACTGCGTTATGCAAACACGTTTTGTCGGTGCCAAGCTGATCGATCCAACCAGCCAGCTGCATGATCAGATCGTTGACATCGTGATTGATGATCAGCAGATATCGAGCGTTACGCTCTCAGATGGCCGCACGGTGCGAGATGACAAAAGCATAGATATGTCGGGCTGTATGGTGCTGGCTGGCGGAATCGATCTGCATACGCATATTGGTGGCGGTAAATTGAATCTCGCTCGACTGTTGATGGAGGATATGCAATCCAGTCGCCAGCGCGCGGAGCGCGGGCCGCTCTGGTCATCGATCGACGCAGGTTTGAAGTATGCTGCGATGGGCTACACCACCTGCTTCGAACCAGCCATGCTCTTAACACAAGCGCGGGCCACGCATTGGCAGTTGGCCGATACGCCTTGTTTGGACAGCGGCGCTTACGTTGTCATGGGCAACGAAGAATGGTTGCTCCGCGAGCTGAGCAAGAAGTTGCCAAGTGAAAGCATCGACAATCTCGTCGCTTGGACCATGCAGGCCAGCCAGGCGATGGCGGTCAAAGTTGTGAACGCAGGTGGTATCAGCGCCTTCAAATTCAACCAGCGCATGTTGGATGTCGATCAACCGCATGCGAAGTATGGCGTCGCCCCGCGTACGGTGCTGCGCGAGTTGGCGGCGGCCATCGATCGCTTGGGCGTCGCGCATCCATTGCACGTGCATGCGAGCAACCTCGGTGTACCCGGAAACATTCGTTCGACATTGGCCACGCTCGACGCAGTCGAAGGCCATCGCATGCATTTGACTCATGCCCAGTTCAACGCTTACACCGACGAAGGGCCGATGGGGATGGGTAGCGGCGCTGTGGCGCTGGCCGAACGCATCAATCGATCACCACAGTTGAGTATCGACGTAGGTCAAATCGTCTTCGGTCAAACGGTTACAATCTCGGCAGACACTCAAGCCCAACATCGTAACCGACTGCATGCGCACCCCAACAAGTCAATCGTCTCGGACGTCGAATGCAGCGGCGGTTGTGGCGTCGTACCGATGCGTTACCAATGCAACCACTATGTCAGCAGCTTGCAGTGGACAATTGGTTTGGAACTGATGCTGCTGATCAAGAGTCCCTATCAAGTGCTGCTGACCACCGATCATCCCAATGGCGGACCATTCACCAGTTATCCGCACTTGATTCGACTGCTCATGGATCGCGCGTATCGTCAAGCTGCGCTTGCAGAACTGCATCCGCTGGTGGTCGAACGATCGCTTTTGAAAGACCTGGACCGCGAGTATTCGCTCGGCGAAATCGCCATACTGACGCGCGCTGCTCCGGCCAAGTTGCTCGGCCTGGAGGATCGAGGCCGATTGCGAGCGGGGAGCCTGGCTGACCTCGTCTTCTACGAAGTGAAAAGTGATTGGGAACAAACCTTTACTCAGGCGCGATCGGTATGGAAAAGCGGCCAAGAGATCATGCGAGCCGGCGAGCGCATCCAAGATGCAGCGACGCAAACCTTGCGAGCAGTACCGCGACCGGCAGTCGAACTGGAGCACCTCTGGCAAGACCGTATCGAACAAGAGCTCAGTTTGCCGATCAGCATGTTGGCGATCTCGACCGATGAATTCGATGAGCGTATGGGGCAGCAAGGTCGCGCGGCAGTGACCACTGCGGCAGGAGTAACGCCATGAGCGACTCGAGCGTGTTCATGCAAATCAACGGCATCGACATCGAAGATAGCTTTGCAGAAGCTTTCCCGATGACCGCGACTCGATTGATCATTACGGCTGAAGATAGTTATTGGGCGCGTCGAGCCGCTGAGGCTCTCACCGGGTTTGCGACCAGTGTGATTGCTTGTGGATGCGAAGCTTCGATCGAACGCGAACTCAGCCAAGATCAATCGCCCGACGGCAGGCCGGCCATCGCGGTGCTACTGTTTGCGATGTCGGGAAAAGAACTGGAGAAACAAGTTGTGCGTCGCGTCGGGCAATGCGTGCTCACTTGCCCGTCCACCAGCGTGTTTGCCGGTATGAAAGGTGAAAAGCAGTTGGCCTTGGGCAGCAAGCTGCGCTACTTCGGCGATGGTTATCAGATTTCGAAAGTGATTGGCGATCGCCGATTCTGGCGCGTGCCAGTGATGGATGGTGAGTTTGTCTGCGAAGCGACAACGGCGCGAACGGCCGCCATCGGCGGCGGGAATTTTTTGGTGCTCAGCGAATCCCTGGGCGGCGCACTGCGAGCGTGTGAAACGGCCATGGATGCCATGCGTCAATTGACCAGCGTGATTATGCCGTTCCCGGGCGGCGTAGCTCGATCCGGTTCGAAAGTTGGATCCAAGTACAAATGGTTAACCGCTTCGACTAATCACGTTTATTGTCCTACACTCAGGCCTATTACTGCATCGCGTCTGCCGGCTGGCGTCGGTGCGGCGCTGGAAGTGGTGATCGATGGCCTGACGGAGTCCGACGTCAGTCGTGCGATGAGCGTTGGCATACGCGCGGCTTGTGACGCTGGTTCACGTTACGGATTGCGGATGATTACTGCTGGCAACTACGGTGGCAAGCTAGGGCAGTATCATTTCCACTTGAAAGATATCTTGTCATGACGCTCACTGTACAACGCAAGCAGGCCTCCGAGCAGTTGAGCAACAGTCGACTCGATCTATTCGGTATCGTGCCTGACAGGTTGTTAGGCTTGGATGTGCCGAGCATCCAGCAGTTGCCGATCATGTGCGATGGACACGTTATACCGCTGTCCGAACACTTCGACATTATCGACGGATCACGCGATTGCCTGGTGTTAACTGGTGATCTATTAAAGGCCGATCGCATCGGCGGTGGAATGCAACAGGGCATGATGACCGTAGAGAGCGATGTGGGATTGAACCTTGCCGAAAACATGAAGCAAGGCAGTCTGATCGTCCATGGTCAGGCGGATGATTTTGCCTGTTCCCAATTGCGTGGCGGCCTGGTGCGCATCGCAGGCAATGTCGGTGATTACTGTGGTGGTGCATCGAAGGGGTTACGCCGCGGCATGCGTGGCGGTAAGTGCGTGGTCGCTGGCAACGCGGGGCGATTTCTTGGCTATCGCATGCGGCGCGGAACTTTGCAAGTGCACGGCGAAGTCGCTGAGGGCTGCGCTAGTTTCATGATCGCCGGCAGCATTCTGGTTGGTGGCCACGCGGCCCATCCCATCGGGGTCGGCATGCGGCGTGGCACTGTGTTGCTCTTTAGCGCTCACTCATATTCGTTGCCTGTCGGCTTTACGCCGCCAGAGCCGGTCAAGCTTTCTTTCCTGCCATTGTTGCTGGGCGAAGCTGAACCTGGGCTGACGAACAACTGTCGAGATAACTTGCTCGAGGGAACATGGCATCGTTCGCTAGGCGATCGAGCCAGCGGTGGCACCGGCGAGATCCTCTCCTTTCGCCCAAAACAGGAAGAGGTGCTACAATGAGGCAGTGTGATCTAGTATGTACATCATTTTTTGTCAGGTCAGCTGACGATATCAGACGCTATGTTAATTGCTCCTCCGCTGCGGAATAGCCAAGGCAAATTGCCCTTGGCCGACTATAAAAAACTCGCCAATGAAGAACTCGCTGCGCGTATCACGGCGGCGAAACGCCAGATCGGCTCGCGTTTGCTGATTCTCGGCCATCACTACCAACAAGATGAAGTGATTGCGCATGCCGACCTCACGGGCGACAGTTATCAGCTCAGCCAACTAGCGGCTGCCAGCAAGGACTGCCGTACGATTGTCTTTTGCGGCGTGCACTTCATGGCTGAGACGGCCGATATCCTGGCCAATCGCCCCGACAAGTTGGCTGAGCGCGGTGGCGAGCATGTGAACGTGCTGTTGCCCGACATGGCCGCTGGCTGTTCCATGGCCGATATGGCCGCCATTCGACAAGTCGAAGACGCGTGGGAACAGTTAGGTGAAGTCGTCGACACTTCGCGCATGATCCCTGTGACTTACATAAACTCAGCCGCGTCGCTCAAAGCTTTCTGTGGCCGCAACGGCGGGATCGTCTGCACCAGCAGCAACGCAGGAGCCGTGCTGAAATGGGCCTTTGAACGTGGCGATCGCGTGTTCTTCTTCCCCGATCAACATCTGGGCCGCAATACGGCTCTCAAGATGGGCATCAGCGCCGATCAGATGCCGGTCTACGATCCCTACTCGGAAACGCTTGGCGGTAACACCGGACAGGCTATTCGCGATAGCAAAGTCGTGCTTTGGAAGGGGCACTGCAGTGTGCATCAGATGTTCACTGCAGCACACGTATCCCAATTCCGTGAGAAGATTCCTGGTATCAAGATCCTGGTGCATCCTGAATGTCCGCGCGAAGTCAATGACATCGCGGATGTATCGGGATCCACGAGCAAGATTATCCAGACAGTTCAGCAAGCGCCCGCTGGTACGAAGTGGGCTATTGGGACCGAACTGCACCTGGTGAATCGATTGAAAGCCCAGCATCCAGAACAAGAGATTCACTTTCTGTCGCCGGTGGTGTGCATGTGTGCCACCATGTATCGAATCGACCTGGCCCATTTAGCCTGGACGCTCGAGAATTTGCTGGAAGGCTCGATAGTGAACGAGATCAAAGTCGATGCCGATGTCGCCCATCATTCGTTGGTGGCGCTCGAGCGCATGTTAGAAGTAAAGTAAAGTCATCAATGTCTGAATTTGTAAAAGTGGCTAGCCTTGGCGATGTGCCGGTCGGTGGCAAGTTAAGCTTGGAAGTGGCCGATCATTACATCGTGTTGGTGAACGTGGAGGGCAAGATCTATTGCCTGGATGACGTGTGCACGCATGATGGTGGCCCGCTGGGCGATGGCGATTTAGAAGATCATTGCCTGGTCTGCCCACGCCATGGCGCCAAGTTCGATATTCGCACCGGCCAGGCCGTAGCCATGCCCGCCACCGAACCCACATCAGTTCATGAAGTCGTGATCGATGGCGAGAATATTCTGATTAAGCTCTGACAGAAAAAATTTTTGACATAAAATTTTTTGTCAGACTATTTGCCGGCTGCCCATTGGATGCCTTGGACTAGTGCGCGACGGAAGTTTTTGTCGGCAAAGGTTTCGTTGCTGTGGCCGTACGTAGTTCCGAAGACGCGGGCTTTGCCGTATTCGTTGGTCCAGAGCACCGGGTTGGATGAGCCATCTTTCTCGCTAACCGATGTGGCCAATACTTTCGTCTTCGGCCAGGTGGTCTCGATGATGTAGAGCTCATCCTTCGGAGTAACCCAATTGGCTTCGATGCCTTGCGTGATGGGATGATCTGGAGCCACGATCTTCACAGGATATTTTGACTGGTGATCGTGTCGTCGACTGGTCACACCTAGGAACTCGCGCCAATCATTGATCGAGCTCGCACGATACGTATGCATAGCGCAGTGGATCACCACTGCATTGGCACCGCCGAAGTGCGCTTTGGTGATCTTGCGGATGTACTCTTCGCTGATCGTATCGGCAAAGCACTCGTTGTGAATGACAACGTCGTAGCCTTTGGCCCAATCTGGATTGTTGTACAGATCAATTTCGGCTTTCGTGCCTTTGCCACCTTCGTTGATCACCGTCCAGCGCGCGGGCACTTTGTGTTCATCGAAAGCTTCGCGCATGGCCTTGGTCTGATAGTCATAATCGTGGCAACATCCGCCGGTGATCAGCAGAATATTGATCGGCGCGGCGGCCCCGAGTAGATTTGTCCAGCCAAACAGGCACAGCACCGCCATCGATAGGATTCGCATTGCACATCTCTCCCGAAAAGGTTGGTTTGTAGGTGGGTTTCGCCAACTTATTCTAATCGCAGCCGGCCAACCACTTGCGCCGGTTTTCGAAGCGCCTAATGAATCAGACAAAAAATTGAGTGACATAAAAATTTTCTGTCACTCGAGATTAAGGTTCCGCCAGATAGCTTCGAAAGTGCCATTTGTCATTGTTTTTTGCTTCCTTCAAACTCTTCGTCGGTACATTGCGATTTAGATAGATAGACCGACGCCGAGCCTAGATGTTTGCGAGCCCCAGCGCAGCTGATCTTTGTGCCGCTGATATCGATCAGCGTGAGATTCAATCGAGAGAGCGCGGCAGCGACGCATCCGTAACATCGCAATCGCAGAGGCTGAGCATTTGAAGGTTCGCGATGTTGGCCAGGGATCCTATATCTTGATCCGTGATGCCGGATGATCGTAAATCCAAGTGGCCAATCGACCAACGGTTCGGTACAAACAGCGAACCATCGAACTTGCGATCGTTAAGCGATAACTGGGAGGGCGGATTGATCTTCGACTCGAGCAGTCCCTTTGGCGTGATGGCAGTCTCGCCGAGCTGCAGATAGACGACCTTTTCCAAAGCGGGCAGGCACGCATCGGTGATCTGCGTACCGCGAATACTCAGCCCCTCCAAGTTCGGCCGCTGTTTCATGAACTCCTGCAGTTGCTGATCGTCCAGTGCGATATGATCAATCTCCAAGTAGGTGATATTCTTGAGGGCGGTGAGGCCCGAACCATCCACATGCGTGCGATTCAAGTGTACGTGAGTCGCATGGCTCAAGTGTGGCAGGCAGGCATTGGTAAGCGGATTATCGTCGAGCGTCAAGACATTGAATTTGTCGAGAGGTAACTGGGCCAGGTCTGCATCGGTCAGTCCCAGTCCACGCAAGTCCAGAGTGTGGCCGTTCTTGTTGGCCAGGAACTTGCGTAAGCCGTTGGCAGTCACCTTCGAACGCGCTACTTTGATACTGCCCAGGTTGTGCGCATCCTTGAAGAGCATTAGTCCGGCGTCACTGATCTGCGTGTCATTGAAGTTTATGCACTCCAGCGAACGTCTCGAGGCCGCTTTGGCGAGAGTGCTGTCGGTGGCCGCCGTTCTTGCCAATTCCAGCGAAGTAAGCTCCGGAAACTGAATCAAATACTCGATGTCTTCCATGCGGGCTGCAGGGGGCGCCAGGAAACCACGCACGCTGTGCAGGTAGCCATCTATGCTTCCGTCTTGCCAGCGCCATTCCTTTGAAATGTCCTTTAGGCGAGTAGCAACTTCTGTACGATTTTTAGTGATCAGGTTGCAAGTTACTACTTGAGCGACACTGGCGACCAACAAGGCAATTGCCGCAAAGCGGTTGAGCCAACGATCACGCTGGGAGTCGGCCGGCGGTTGATCATCGGCAAGTGGATCGATCGCCACGGCGCTGGCAGGCTGCTCTAACTGTTTCACATCCTTGCGCCAGCGGAAGCCGGTCGCGCGCACGACGATTAAGCAGATAGAAAAACATCCCGCTGCCGTCACTAGTATCGGGCCGAACTCTTCCAACACCGTCGAACCACTGAGGATAATCAGGCCGGCAACATTGAGCAGTGCAATGACGGAAAATGGCAAGCATACCGTCAACGTTACGAGCACGGCCAAACGCAATATGTTCGAGGCCAGGGTAAAGTACGTTATGGTGGCCGGTAACACGATGACTAACGAAGCGATACAAATACATAGCCCGGTCATTAGCATTATTGGCACCAAATCGGCAGAGTAACCATCGGATACTTTGGCCGATGCGGGGACGGTGACCAGCATGGCTGCAAACACCAAGGTAGTGATGAAGAAATCTTCCATCTTTGTGCGCTGGCGAAGGGGCGATTCTTCGGGATGTCGGAGTCGATAGCCCCAGACATTGCGTACCAATAGAAAGGGTAGGCTGCCGCAGAAGATGATCGGTGGAATTGAGGCGATGGCGAACAAAGCTGATTCGACCAATTCGTCGTAGTATTGCCGATTTTCTCGAACGACCGAAATCAGAGTCACGGCCACGGTCAGCCAGCTGGTGAGCAGTAGACTAAACACCCAAGCGCGGCCCATGGCACCGGCCAGTACGATGGTAAAAGCAATTTCGCCTGCCATCAGCCCTACCAAGAAGTTGCCACTGCGGATCATGCCTTCCTGCCATAGGGTATTCAAAACGAGATCAATGATCGGCAGCCCAACAAGTAGAATGATTAGTGGTCTCAAACTGGGCGTTTTTTTCGTAGCGGCGTTCGACATCTCGGCCATCCATGTTTCCAAGGTTTGATCGCCAAGATTATAAACCCCAGTAGTGGATCTTGTTAAAGATCCACAGATTGCTCATGCCGGATCTGACAAAGATTGATGGACCAAAGATTTAGGTAAACGTCATGGCGAGTTTACGCCAAAGGAATGCGTTTGGGCCAATGCGATGTTGACCGCAGAGGCAGAAAACGATTTGATATCTGCATAAGCATCTTTGGAAGAGAGAGATGCTTTATTGGGCGTCTCGGAGCTTCGTGAATCATCCTTGATCATCTGCCTGGCGCATTTCGGGCGCAGCCAGTCGGAGGGGAACGACAAGGAACGTTTTGCGTTAGCTCCTTGACGCCGATTTTATTGAGTGACGAAATGTTCTTCGTCACTTGAACGTTTGGTCGGCATCGCCATCGTTACCGATTGGTTCAGCCTTCGGAAACCGCGGCAAGCGCCTTGCGGCTCAGGGCTTACTTTCTGCCCAGCAAGCGGTTCATGTTTTTCTTATAGGCTTCCACGCCAGGCTGGCCGTAGGGATTGATGCCAAGCAATCTGCCTTCGACAACGGTTGCCAGCATTAGCATCTGGAAGTACTGCCCCAGCGAAGCTTCATCGGTGCGAGGCAAGTGGATATTGGTCGAGGGTCGGTTGTCATCTCGCAACGCCTGATTGGTGCCAGCAATGGCTGCTTGCATAACCTCGGGCAACGTTTTGCTACCAATTTCATTCAGTCCATCGGGGTCCGATTTGCGAACGCCGATGGGTAATGGATCATCGCGATATTGGTCGACGATCACGTTATTGACTATCTTGTCGCGACGCCCTTCCTGATGCTGTTGATGGCGCGAGTGCAGGTCGCGGGTGTTGAGGGTTGTCAGCGGGGTCGAGCCTTTCTCGAATTTGCCCAAACTCTCGGCCAACAGTTGGTCATACCACATGCCGGCCGATTCCAGAGCCTTGCTCCATACGCTCAGCAAGCGAATGTCTGCACCGCGTTTGGTTTCCATCAGGTGATTGATGGCAGCGTATTGCAACACGATGTTTTCTGCAGGGGGGGCCGTACGGAAATGTTCGTTCATGGCTGCGGCCCCTTGTAGCAGTTCGACTACATTCAGGCCCAGGATCGCTGCGGGCACCAAGCCGACGGCTGATAAGACTGAAAATCGACCGCCGACTCCGTCTGGCACTGGGAAGACTTCGGGGCAGCCGAGTTCTTTGGCAAAGTTGAACAGCTTGCCGCTGTCGCCGGTCACTGGGATAACGCGCTGACGAACTTGTTCCGCATCGCCCTGGCAATCTTTCTCCAGCGCAGCCAGAAACTGTCGAAAGGCAGCGGCCGTCTCGAGCGTGCCGCCACTCTTGCTGATAACGACGATGCCCCAATTCGGCTTGCCATCGTGGCTGGGCTCGCTGGCCAGCAATCGCAACAATCCTTGAGACGCATCGTTGTCGACGTTGTTGCCTTCGAAATACATGCGCGGACGGCTGCCGCGTGCGCCGCGCGACAATTCGTTCCAGTAGGGTTGGCAACAAGCGTCCATCAATGCTCGCGCTCCCATGTAAGAACCGCCGATACCGAGGACGACCACGCGATCGAGCGTTTCTTGAAAACGTTTGGCGATGGCCAAGATCCGTGCGAGCTCACTACCGCGGCGATCTTGTTGATACTCTGCCAGCAACCGCTCGGGCATCAAGTAAAAAGCGGCATCCAGCGGCTCTTTGCCCGCAGGAATCGGCAGCTTGCCAGCCAGCATCTGCACATCCACGTCGACGATCTCTTCTCGCAGTTTGCCCAGTGTTGGTTCGAGCGATTGCACTTGGGCTCGATCAAGACCAGTACCAGTCAGGAACGCAGCAGTGGGATCGAAACGAAGTAGTTGCATACGAAATCACGCCTATGGAAGAATCCTGTCCAACAACCTGACAGAAAATTACGAGACAAAAAAGATAGGTAAACACGAGGTTAAAAAGATACCAAGAAAGGCAGCTCAATTCATCATAGGATCATTGGGCACGTGGGGCACTTTCAAGGAATCGGCCAGAATGTTCTGTCCGATTTGACGAACAGCATTCTGCCAAATGTCTTCGCTGCTGGCGAAGATATCATCTTTGGTCAGATCCCACACTAACCAGCCGCCTTGTTTCAGTTCGTCTTCGAGCTGGCCAGCAGCCCAGCCAGCGTATCCGTTGAACACGCGATAACGACTTTCGCTCTGCTGGCATATCTCGGCAAACTCATCCTTGTCGCTGCTCAAGTAGACACCCGGCACATAGAGAGGGCTTTCGCCAAAGGGCCGCTCGTGCACCACGACGATGGGACCTTCAACTGGCCCACCATGATAAATTGGTTCGTCGCCCGGCACTGGCTCACCCAGTACTTGCTGCAGCAGTTCGCTTACCAGAACATTCAGCGGACGATTGAGTATCAGCCCATAGGCGCCCTTCGTCGTCATGTTTGGCGATGTACACGACGCTGCGATGAAAGTTACGGTCCATCAAGAAGGGCGAAGCGACCAATGCTTTGCCTTCGATTCGTTCATCGTCCATTATGTCTTGTCAGCTTATAGGTAGGTCAGTTTTTACGTGGGCACACGCACCGATTCGAGCAACTTGCGAACCACACC
The DNA here is from genome assembly GCA_037367405.1 of Ottelia alismoides. Classification (NCBI taxonomy): domain Eukaryota; kingdom Viridiplantae; phylum Streptophyta; class Magnoliopsida; order Alismatales; family Hydrocharitaceae; genus Ottelia; species Ottelia alismoides. The sequence goes on from JAZKJV010006476.1 coordinate 237,199, forward strand.
TTCGGCTCCACTGCGGTCAGCGCCTGGCAACATTCCACGCGGTACGATGCGATGGGATAGAACCGGGACAGCCAGTCGTTTGATGTCGTCTGGCACGACGTAGTCGCGCTGTTCGACAACAGCCAGCGCCTGCGCGGCTCGATAATAGCTTAGCGCGCCGCGGGTACTCACGCCAACTTGCACCAATTCGTTCTCGCGCGTGGCGTGGACGATGTTCAGCAAGTAATCTACAAGTGAATCATCCACTCGCACTTCGCGCACCATCTGTTGTAATTGCACGATGCGTTCGGGCGATATCACTGGTTGCAGTCTATCGACTGGTTCGCCTTGTCGATGGGACACGAGCAGTTTGCGCTCGTAGTCTCGCGCTGGATAACCCACAGTCAATCGCAGCAGGAATCGATCCAGTTGGCTTTCCGGCAACAGATATGTACCTTCAAACTCGAACGGGTTTTGAGTTGCGATCACCAGGAACGGTATGGGTAAAGCATGCGTTTGCCCATCGACGCTCACTTGACCTTCGCTCATGGCTTCCAGCAAGGCGCTTTGAGTTCTTGGTGGAGCACGATTGACTTCGTCGGCCAGGACGACGTTGGCAAAGACTGGGCCGCAGTTGAATACAAACTCGGCTCGACTGGAATTGTAGATACTGCTGCCGACGATATCGCTTGGCAACAGGTCGGGCGTAAACTGCAATCGCGTAAAGTGCCCCGAGATGCTTTTGGCCAGTGCCTTGGCAATCAACGTCTTGCCGACCCCGGGAACGTCTTCCAGCAATATGTGTTCACCGGCCAGCAGCGCCACGATGGTCATGCGCACGACGGCAGACTTACCCAGGACCGCTCGTTCAATGTTTTCTTGCAAACGAACCAGGTCATGACTTAGTTGAGAATCGATCATAGGGCGGCAATGTTTTTTGGTTTGAAGCGCATCGACACGTCCGGTTGGGATAAAGGCATCCCTGACGTGTTCAGCAACGCTCGACGCCCGAGCGACAGAGGACAAGCACTCTACCGATCGGCCTTATGGTTCAAATGCAGTGAGTATCGTAAACTTGATAGGACAAAACGTCCACTGATGGTGGCGCCTGCCCGCTGGTTGGGCGTCGAGCCCGTGCGTGTCGAAGGTCGGAAAATGTTTGTGCCCCAACCGCGAAATGAATCGGTGTCGAAGTGCCTGTAACCCGTGAAATTCAATCGCCCGAGCAGGTGAGTTTGCTCGCGCGAATCCTGCTGATTGGCTCGTTGATATGCCTGGTGTTGACCGTGGCCGTACGCACAATCGTGAAGGAATACGATGGCGGATTGGCCAACGTTTTGACTTTGATCCTTGGTTTTTCGACATGGCTATTCGCTGTTATCGGCTTATGGTCTTCGCCGTGGCCTCGCGTTTATTGGCGATGCCTGGCCGCGATTCCGCTGCTCATTGTGGCAAGTACCCTGTCTATGTACCGCGTCACACGACTGGATGGCGAACTGGTTCCACAGTTTCAGTCCCGCTGGGCATCGAAAGTCGAATTGCCCAAGGGTGAAGCTGCGTCGGCCAAATCAGCCGACGCAGAACGGATCCCAGCATCGGCCATGGTCGAAGCGGCCACGGACACGCGTCAATTCCTTGGACCACATGGCACTGGCGTGATCGAAGACACACCGTCGATCGACACCAATTGGAATACCAAACCGCCGGAAGTCGTATGGAAGCAACCGATCGGTGCCGGATGGTCCAGCTTTGCTGTGCAAGGCGACGTGGCTGTCACCATGGAGCAACGCGACCAGGAACAATGGACGTCTGCCTACGACGTCAACAGTGGCAAACTCTATTGGCACGTAGCCCTGCCCGGATCACATTTCAATGTTATGGGCGGAGCCGGGCCGCGTGCGACACCTACGATCGCAAACAACCAGGTGTTTACTCAAACCGCCACTGGTCAGGTCGCGTGTATTGAATTAGCAACGGGCAAACTCGTTTGGGAAGTGGACCTGTTGAAGTTGGGCGGTTGGGATAAGGCGGCTTCCGAAGCGGCCATTTCCTGGGGCAGATCAGGTTCGCCACTGGTGACTGACAATCTGGTCGTTGTCCCACTGGGCGCGCCCGCAGGGACTGCCGATCGAAGCCTGGTGGCCTTGGACAAGAAAACGGGCGATGTCCGTTGGCGCTCCGGCGACGATCAGATCAGCTACGCATCGCCATCGCTCGCGCGTTTATTGGACAAAGACCAGATCGTGATCACGAATGAAGCCAGCGTCACTGGCCACGATATTGAGAGCGGTAAAGTCCTGTGGTCGGTCGATTGGCCGGGCCATAGCAACTCGTCGGCTAGCTGTTCGCAGAACGTAACCATCGACTCCGATAAACTGCTGATCAGCAAAGGATATTCGCAAGGGGCCAAGTTGGTTCGGTTTCAAGTTGACGACCAAGGTAAATGGACCAGTGACACCGTGTGGGAAGAGGCCAGCGTGCTCAAGACCAAGTTCACCAGCCCAGTCGTCAAAGGCGAATATGCGTATGCCTTAAGCGATGGAAGAATGGAATGCGTGCGCGTAGCCGACGGCAAACGTCAATGGAAAGGCCGCGGCTATGGTCACGGTCAACTCTTGTTGGTCGGCAACAACCTGCTGATCATGGCCGAACAAGGTGAAGTAGCGCTGGTCGCCGCTGAACCCAAACGCTTCACAGAGCTAGCCCGCGTGCCTGCGCTGACAGGTGTGACCTGGAACGTACCGACGCTCTCTGGTAATCGCCTGCTGATCCGCAACGCCGATGAAGCCGCCTGCCTGAAGCTGCCGCAACGCTAACCCAAACAAAAAGTCTTTGTCATTCCATTTTTTGTCACAGATTAAACCATCCCAGCGCGAAATAGATGATGATGGCTGCGAACGCAGCGCATGGAACTGTGGTAAACCAGGCGGCCAAGATCTCGATGACTTTGCGCACTTGGCTTGACGCGTACTGAGGCCCATACCGGCCAGCGAACCGACGCTTACGTGCGTTGTGCTGACCGGAAAGCTATGCAGGCTAGCAGTCGTAACCAACAGCGATGTAACCAGGTTGGCCGAGAAGCCTTGTGAGGGTGTCATATCCGTGACTTTCTTGCCCAACGTCTCGGCTACGTTTTTTGCGTCGACTAGGGCACCGATGGCGATTACCAAGCCTATGCCGAGCAAGGCCCAGCTTACATGCACACCTGGCACGAAGAGAAGCAGCGCAGCCATCTTCGGTGTATCGTTCAAGCCGCGCGCGAAACTGGCCGCCCCGGCCGATAGATAGTGCAGACTATCGAGTGTGCGATGGCGATCAGCGGGTAGCAGATGAGCGCGCTGCAACGTCCAATAGACGACCGCGCCCAGGATGGCGGCCACGGCTGGGCTAAGGAACAGTGGGCTGATAAAGTTTTGAACCAGTGCGCTCCATTGGATGTGATGATTGCCACCAGCCAGCCCAGCACCGACCAGCGCGCCGACCAATGCATGGGTTGTCGAAACCGGAAAGCCAAGCGTGTGGCCAGGAAACTGGTTAGCGCCGCGCCGCTTGCTACTGCGGTCACAAATAGAGGAGCGGCAACCAACTGGTCATCGACCAATCCTTTGCCGCTGAACTTCTTCAACATGCCTTCGGCTAGGAACAGAGCCGAAAGTGAGCCAGCAAGTGTTGTCGCGGTACCCCACCACAACGCTGCCTTGAGCGAAGTAGTGCCACTGCCGTAAAGCGAAGCCACGCCCTTGAAATTGGCATTGGCTCCGTTAGTGAACGCCACAAAGCCAACGGCCAAAATCAACAATACGATCATCGTATTCTTATTTTCTGTCCATCATTTTTTGTCGGATGATCCTCTAGCGCAGCGAATTCTCTTTGGTTTCAGCCGGATGTTGCTTGAGCGAAGCGTACTCTTTCCATGAACCTTCATACAAACGCACGTTGGGAAACCTGGCCACATGAGCCAAATAGAATCGCAGCAGGCTGCCTTCGCGCGATGTACCGCAGTAAACAATGATCTCCTTGTCTTTCGTCAGACCGACTTTGGCCAGTTCAGCAGCCGCTTTCTCCGCAGGCAAGAACTTATGCGTGTTGTCCTTCTCCATCAATCGCGCCCAGTGGAAACTGATGGCGCCTGGTATGTGACCTTTGCGTAGCCAAACGTCGTCTTCGCCGACGTATTCGTTGTGCGGTCGCGCATCGACGATAACTACGTTGGGCTTGCCGTTGCGCTGGAGCAGTTCATCGATAGCGATGCCAATCTTAGGATTCATCTGCGTGGGCAAGTTGCCGGGCGGATTGCCGAAATACTCCTGAGTCACAGGTAGTTTCTGCTTTTGCCATTCAGCCAGTCCGCCGTCGACGATGTGAATATCCTTGATACCAAATTTCTCGAGTACATAGCAGACCATGCTACTGCTAAGTATCTCGTCGTTCGGTAGTTGCTCGCCGGTGGCATAAACCAGATGCACGCGATCCTTGTCGACTCCAGCTCGCACCAGCAACGCCTTCGTCAGATCGTCGGGCAGATACTGCACCGGCACACCATGATCGGTTCCACGCAGCGTATCAAAGTTAATATGGTGTGCTGTGGGCAGGTGCCCACGAAAGTAGTCTTTGTAACCGCCGCGCGTATCGAGGACGATCGGGCGCTTGGAAGCATCCGCGTTCTCAATCATCTTCCGAGCTTCCGCCGGCGCGATGACGCTTATCTCAGCGCTGGCTACCGCTCCGACCATAAGCCATCCAACCACACAACCAAGTAAAAGCCGGCGCATGTGGGTCAACCTCGTCACAAAAGCGATGTAAGTTACAACAAACGTTCTGACTATCTTAAGAACGTTGTAGTCTCTTTCACTGCGACGAGCAAGTCTACCCTAAGCCGGCGGGCGCTAGTGCCAGAGATCGTAAGTTCCTTCCGGTTCCAACTCGTGAAGAAGATTGGCAGAAAAATGGAGGGCAGAAAAATAAGCAGCCCTTCGTGTGTCAGCAAATCTTTCTGCCATTCATTTTTCTGTCAAACCAACGTGCAGGCACCTTAGTCATGATGTATGGAGCAATCTTTTTGTCCTTTAACTTTTTGTCCGGTCACCCATCTGACAAAAAATTGAGTGACAAAAAATGAAAAGCCAGATGAGCTTAAGTCCACACCAATCGGAGCGTGCCCCGTGGAGAGTCGCACTATCGCGCAGCGGCTTAGGAGTTAAAGCTTCGGTTGAAACAAACTTTTGGCGGCGTTCAGTGAGAAGTGTCGTCAGATGAAGCAGGGTTAGATCGCCCGGTTCTGAACGATCTCAGTGCCAACACCGCTGGTTGTGTAGATCTCGAGCAACAGCGAATGACGCAACTTGCCATCGATGATATGCACCTTGCCCACGCCGCGCGCCAGCGTGGCCAGGCAAGCTTCTATCTTGGGGATCATACCCGCATCGACGATCTTGTCGGTAATCAGTTGACGCGCTTCGGCAGCGGTCAGCGAATGGATGATGGTGCTCGGGTCTTTCTTGTCGCGACGAACACCATTGACATCGCTCAAGAAAATCAGTTTCTCGGCTCCGAGCGCTTCGGCTACGGCCATCGCAGCCGTATCGGCGTTGACATTATATTTCTGGCCATGTTCGTCGATGCACATCGATGGAATGACCGGCACCTGGCTGGTATAAGTCAAGCTTTCAATCACCGACTGATCCACTCGCGTCACCTGACCGACGTAACCTAAGTCGATCGGCGCGCCGCCTGCCTCGTCCTCCAGCAACAGTTTCTCACCGTACAAAACGTTGTTGCCCGACTCAAAACTCAAGTTGATGGCGCGACCACCCAGTCGCTCGATCTCTTGAGTCAGAAATCGATTGATATCGCCGGCCAGTACTTTTTCGACGATACCCAGCGTGGCTTCGTCGGTTACGCGCCGGCCGTTGATCCACTGCGGCGTGATCTTGGCTTCGTCCATGGCTCGGTTAATCGACGGACCACCGCCATGCACAATCACCGGTCGCATGCCGACCGTCTCCATGAAGATGACGTCGACCAAAAGATGGCGAATCGCTTCTTGATCTTCAAGCAGGCTGCCACCTAACTTGATGACTGTGGTTTTGCCACGAAAGCGGCGAATCCAACCCATAGCTTCGATTAACGTGTCGGCTTTCGCAATCGCGTCATTGACTACCAACGTGACACTCCAGTGGAACTCAATAGTTTTGTGGCAATAACCGGCCTAATGCTACCGAAGCCTTCGTAAAAGTGTCAACTCGTCGATTTTTCGTGGGCTGATTTTCCGCCTGATTCGCCGGATAAAAATTGCAGGACAGAAAATAGATCGGTTAAGGAATTGGTAGCACACTTCCAGCACTATCATCCGATAACTCTACTGAACACAATTATCCTGCGCGGTTTATTGATCTCGGCCCTACCCTACGGATGGGGTGATGGCTTGGGAGTCTGCGAGGTTTACACACCTCAGCAAGATTGGGAAGTTTTTGGTACACTCTTGGTGTATCGCCCCCAGCGAAGACCGAAGTAGACGAAACCAGGGTCGCAATTGGAAATGAAGACAATCGCAAGCGAAATTGACTTTTCGCTGTACTTTACCGATGCACCGTTGCCTCCACGAACCGATTTGGCTGCAGTATTGCAGCATTGGGCCGTGCATCGTCCCGACCGCGTCGCCTTCTCTTTTACGGACGGCGAAGGCGAAGTTATTTCGCTGACCTACTCCCAACTCGATGCCGCCGCCCGCAATCTGGGTGGCTACTTGCAAAAACAAGGTGCTGCAGGGCAGCGGGTTTTGCTGGTATACCCACCGGTGCTCGATTTTGTGGTGGGATTCTTTGGTTGTCTATACGCGGGCGCGACCGCAGTGCCGGCTTACCCACCTCGCCGCAATCGCAAAGGCCAACGCATTCACGGCATTGCCCATGACTGCCAGCTCAAATGGCGCTTACCACCGAACATGTGCGCCAGCAGATCGAAGGCGATACCAACTGGGTCGAATGGGAATCGATCGCGATCATTGCCAGCGACTCGTTGGCCAATGACTACAAGCAACATTGGACCAATCCACGCATCAAGCCCGAAGACCTGGCTGTCCTGCAATACACATCGGGTTCAACCGGTAGTCCGAAAGGTGTCATGCTGACGCATGGCAACCTGGTTCGGAACACCGAAATGATCATGCATGCGTTTGATGTTCGACAGAACTCGCGCGGCGTAAGCTGGTTGCCTACCTATCATGACATGGGCCTGGTCGGCGGCATTCTGATGCCCGTCTTCTCGGGATGCACGTTGTCGCTGATGAGCCCGATGACGTTCTTGCAACAGCCGATTCGTTGGCTGCGCACGATCTCGAACTTCAAAGGCACGATCAGTGGTGCACCGAACTTTGCTTATCAATTGTGCGTCGACAAGATTCGCGATGAAGAATTGGAAGGCATCGACCTGAGCAGTTGGCAGACGGCCTTTAACGGTGCCGAGCCGATCAGGCCATCGACGTTGGAGCAGTTTGCCAAGCGTTTCGAAAAGTATGGCTTCAATCGTCGCGCGTTCTTGCCCTGCTATGGCATGGCCGAAACGACGTTGATCGTCAGTGGTGGCCCACAACCCGATGAGCCGCTGGTCGCTTGTTTCGACTCGCGCGAGCTGGAAGCCAATCGCGTAGTCGAAGCCAAACTGGATGCGCCTGGGCGCTCGCGAACTGGTCGGATGCGGACAGATTCTGCCCGGCGAGCGGGTCATTGTCGTGCATCCTGATACCAAGCAAGTTCTGGCTGCTGATCAGATTGGCGAAATTTGGGTTACGAGCCCGAGCGTCGGTCGCGGCTACTGGGAAAAGGAAGAGGCCACGCGCGAAACGTTTGAATGTTACACCGCCGATGGTGCTGGTCCATTCCTGCGCACAGGCGACCTGGGGTTCATCTACAAGAACCAGATTTTCGTGGCCGGTCGACTGAAGGACATGATCATTGTTCGCGGCGTGAACCGTTACCCACAAGATATCGAACAAACCGCCGAGTCGGCGCACGATGTATTGCAAGGTGGATTGGTCGCCGCGTTCGCCATCAACGCATCGGATCGCGAGCGCTTGATCATTTGCGCCGAAGTTTCGCGCAAGATCGGTGTGGATGTCACCAGGTCGTTCAGGCCATCGCCGCGATGTAACGCAACAACATGATTTGCCACCCGACGCAGTTTTCCTGGTGCGCAACGGCACGTTGCCTCGTACCAGCAGTGGCAAAGTCCAACGCCATGCTGCCAAGCTCGACTACAGCGAAGACAAGTTGAAGTCATCGGCAGTTGGAAAGCGTGGGAGTTGGATCTGCCGCGCAGTGAACCGATGATTGCCGCGTCGACGGGGGCTGCGGCTGCGCCGGCGAGCGAATCATCCGCTGTGGCTGGTCATGCATTTGCGGCACCGGATCACGAAGTAGTCGACATTGTGATGGACGCAGTTCGCGCGGTTGCGCAAGAGCGCGCCAAAGAACTGGAGCTGGACACGAACATCGTGTTGGACTTGGGGCTGGATAGTCTCGAGCGCATGCAGATTGCGCATGCACTGGAACAGACCTTCAGCGGCCGCTTTCCAGAAGAAGTCATTCAAGAGATCGAAACGATTCGCGAGATTTCGACTGCGATCGAAACTCACCTGGGCAAGTCGCGTATCAATCGCGATATGGTGCCTACGCCAACGGGACTCAAGCCGACCGATAGTCGCGAGATTCCGCCGGAAGAGTATCGCTTTGATCAATTGCCCGAGTATCGCAAACTGAAACGCACCATGGGCTCAGTTCGCCCTTGACCGGCGTTCCGAACCCTTACTTCACTGTCCACGAAGGCTTGACGCGCGATACGACTTGCATCGACGGACGCGAGCTGATCAGTTTTGCCTCGTACAACTACATTGGTATGAGCGGCGATCCCGAAGTCAGCGCCTCGGTGGTCGAAGCTGTCAACAAGTACGGCACTAGCGTTAGTGCTTCGCGCTTGGTAAGCGGTGAGAAAGATTTACACGGTCGACTCGAACGCGAGATCGCCGAGTGGGTGGGCGTTGATGCCTCGGTGGTTATGGTGGGTGGTCATGCCACCAACGAAACCACGATCGGGCATCTGGTTGGTCCAGGCGACTTGATTGTGCATGATTCGCTGTCGCACAACAGCATCGTGCAAGGTGCGATACTGTCCGGTGCGCGACGTCGGCCGTTTCCGCATAACGACTGGCAAGCGCTCGAGAGCATCCTCGCAGAAGTGCGCGCCAGTTATCGACGCATCTTGGTCGTCGTCGAAGGCGTTTACAGTATGGACGGCGACTTTCCGCAGTTGCCCAAGTTCATCGACGTCAAACAACGTTACAAGTCGTGGTTGATGGTCGACGAGGCTCACTCGATGGGCACGATGGGCAAGACCGGCCGCGGCATTGGCGAACATTTCGGCATCGATCCACGCAGCGTCGACATTTGGATGGGTACGCTCAGCAAGTCATTTGGCAGCTGCGGTGGTTACATCGCCGGTTGCCATGAGCTAATCGAGTACTTGCGCTACACGGCACCAGGCTTCGTTTTCAGTGTTGGTCTATCGCCACCCAACGCCGCTGCCAGCCTCGCGTCCTTGCGCGTGCTGCGCGAGAACCCACAACGCGTGGCCACGTTGCAAAAGAACGCAGCCTTGTTCTTGGGCGAAGCCAAGAAGCGTGGATTGAACACCGGCGATTCCGACAAACCGCTGTGATACCGGTCATCACGGGTAACTCGCTGCATGCTCTCTTGCTGTCGCGCAAGTTGTTCGAGAAGGGTATCAACGTCCAGCCGATTTTGTATCCCGCTGTGGAAGAATCGGCGGCTCGGCTCCGATTCTTCATCAACTCGACGCACAGCCAAGAGCAGATTCGGTATGCTGTATCAGCGACAGCAGATTCGCTCGCCGAAGTCTTGCGAACTGCTACTTAATCAAGCAGTTCATTTTTTGTCCCGCAATTTTGTGTCAGACGGACATAAAATTGCTGGACAAAACAGCAGAGATGACAGATGGCAGAGCGTATTCGATTTGCGATGTTGGGCGGTTTCTTGGGCGCTGGCAAGACAACCATCTTGGCTCAACTGGCCAGGCATTATCAAACTCAAGGCAAACACGTTTGTATCGTCACGAACGATCAAGCGGCTGACCTGGTGGATACGCAGTTGCTGAAGAGTTATGGCTACGATGTCGAGGAAGTAGCCGGCTCCTGCTTTTGCTGCAAACTTTAATGGCTTGACCGATGCCATGTCGGAGCTCGAGCAACGGCAGCGGCCTGATATTATCTTGGCCGAGCCGGTGGGCAGTGCACAGATCTCGTGGCCACGGTGGCCTTGCCATGATGGATCTGCTGGGCGAGAAGTTCGAGATTACACCTTACGCAGTAGTACTCAAGCCCAGCCATGGCTTGAAGATTCTTTCGGGAACGGGACGCGGCTTTTCGCCGAAAGCCGAATACATTTTTCGTAAGCAACTTGAAGAAGCCGACGTGCTGCTGATCAATCGCATCGACGAATTGGCAGCGGATACTGTGGCGACGATCGAGCAGTGCTAGGTGAACAAATTCCCTGGCAAACGCATTCTGAAAGTCTCGGGCAAGACAGGTGAGAACATCCCGCAACTGGTTGCAGCGCTGAGCCGAACCGGCACCGACGCGGCAGCAGATGATGGAAGTGGATTACGATGTCTACGCTGAAGGTGAAGCCGAGCTGGGTTGGTTGAACGCAACGGTCAGCGTGCATAGTCAAACGGCCTTCGAACTCGATCAATTGCTGTTGGCACTGATCGAGAGTCTGAAGAAGCGGTTTATTGAACTGGATGTGGAACCTGCGCATTTGAAGTGCATCGGCCAGTCCGATGGTAACTCGGCGGTCGTGAACCTGGTGAGCAGCGATTCGAGCGTCGCTTTATCGTTGCCCAGTCATTGCTGGCCCGTCGCAGCAGAGATCGTTGTCAATGCGCGCGTGGCCATGGCACCCGATGTACTTCAATCAAGCGTCACTAGTGCCATTGAAGAGGTCGCAAACAGCTTTGGCATCACAGCCACGATTGATTCCGTCCAAAGCTTCCGCCCCGCCGCCCAGTCCCAACGCATCGCGTGCAGTGATCTTTTTGTCTTTGAATTTTTACCAGATAACTGCACTTTGGCACTTGGGTGTCCGGACCGCAGTTTACTCATTACGCCTTACACGAAAGACCCACCTTGATTTACAACAGTGTTGCTTCAGTGAAGTTGATCGCTTTTTGGGGTGCCTGCGTTTTATATGCCCAACTTGCAAACGCAGACTTTCTATTCGATTCGGTCTCGATCAAATCGGAGTCGGCCTTTAGTGGTGATCCCGTTACGCAGATCGTTACTGTAACGACGCCCGGAATAGAGGTGCCGTTCACATCTTCCGGAACTACCTTGATTAGTAATGTGTCTGTTAACATCGAGGCCTCATCGATCATTCTTATGATAGAAAGCGGAATGGGCTTGGGTAATACAGGTTTTAATGGCCTGAGATTTACAGGCCTTGACTCAACCGGCGAGATCATTACAGGTTTAACGGTCCAATCTTCAATTGGCGGGAGTTCAAACGTTTTCGCTCCAAGCTCTGTTACGTTTGGCTCGAATTTTGTTGACATCAACCTCTCAGACAACAATACATCCTATGCCGTCGGTGATTCAATAACGGTCAACGTACAGTTAACGGCCGTACCCGAACCGTCTACTGTCTTGCTTTGTACACTCTCGTCCAGTTTGCTTTTGCTCAGAAAGCGACGACCAAAATCATGCACCGAAGTGGCCGAACGACGGCTTTCGACTTGAGTAAATTTTTTGCGGCCAGTCTGTGATGGATGGCGGTGTGCTTACGCGGTTGGCTTCGGTTCGAGTCCTCACGCTGCTCGTTTCTCAATGGTTGAGCTGCACGTTTCTCAATAGTAGAACAGTTCGCCGCCTCGCCGACCTGACGCAGGTCAGGTAACATCATCAACGCTGCTAGGTCACTCCTAACCTACTGTGGCATTGGCTCACCACTGACCTTGTGTCAGTGGGAGCATGACTGGCGGGCTAGCGGCAACTTCGATCTAGCCATTCAGTCATCGGTCCACCGAGACAAGCTCGGTGGTGCCGCAAGGACCGATCCACCTGGCGATTGGCGGAACTTAGTTGCGGCTTCGAATGCTACCGGCTATACTCCAAGCGGCGTTTCCGGGTGCTGAAAAACATCGGGACTAAGCGCTCAACTACAGCCATATTGGCTGCCGCTTTTCCGACCTTAATCCGTATTTGCCGCCTGCTGACATGGATTCGCGAACGCCAGTCGCACCCGCCACGAAGAATCATAGAGGGCCGTTACTCTACTTCGCGGTTGCAGGTATCGTTGCAGCGGTACTGGCAATTCCACTTATCGTTCCTCGATCATTGGCGGGTCAAAGACGATCCGAATCCAATTGGCTATCTTCTGATACTGCTTAGCTTCCCCGTTGGCGGTTTAGTGTATCGACTACGCTCACGCGGATGGCCGATTGACATTAAGGTTAGAAATCGTCAGTTCACTGCTGGCTGTGCAACTCTATTGCTTCCGCTTGGCGTTGCGTTGCTGACTGGCATGCGAGGCCAAGGACTTCAGATGACGATCTTGAGTGGATTCGTGTCACTGATCCTCATGTCTGGTATGCTGATCTCTGGGCGACGCCGCAGCAGAAGCGATGTGGCGTAGGCAATGCAATCGAAGGCCTTCGATCCTATGCACTCGGTTGCGGCTCGGTCAAATTCATTCGCATTGCCAGCCAAACGATTCGCCGCACGAGCGCTGCCCGACAGTGTACCGGTGGTGCGCTGCGCGACCACCGGCTAATAGCTTGAATCCCTTCGGGATAAGCAGCCAACGTGACTCGCGGCGTATGGCGTCGGCGTCGTTCTGTTTTCGGTAGTATGCATACTGCTATTTGGAGCCTTAGCTTTGGTGCGATGTTTTACCGATCGGACAGATACTTTACATATAAACTAATTATCGAGAGTGGTCTTATGGCAAATCCATATGATCCGCGTTCCCATGACGACTCTGATCCTAGCGACGGGTATTGTTTGGGGGCACTCGATCGGGCATGCGAATAGTTGTTGCAGTTGAGATCGGTCCGTTCGTTGATAATCTTTTGTCCTTCATTTTTTGTCAGATAACTGACAGAAAAAATGATGGACTTGCAACTAACTCGGCCGAGCGAGAACCTTGGCTTCATCCTTGCAATTGAGTTCTGATGGGACGACGCCTAAAGTCACGATTCGAAGCGCATGACCAAGAGATCAACCGGCATCTGGCTGTCGCGGCTGTCGTTTTTTTGACTCTGTTATGCTTTGTAATATGGGCGGCGGAAGCTATTCCAGTGCCGGCATGGCTTCAACGGACTGCGGGCGTAGGATGTGGGGGCGTTGTTGTCGTAGGTTTCTTCGCTTGGTGCCATCATCTCGCGCTGCGTATTGGCAAGAAGTACAATTTACTATGTGCCAATTGCGGTGCGACGCTCAGAAGAGCACTTGCCCGTACTGACCACCCCGACCATAGGCGTGATGGCGAGGTCCCGAAGAGATGTCCTCGCTGCCATCTTGATAGTCGCACGGCCACCCGAAAGCGTTGACCATACGCGGGCAGGTCTGGGGCTGGACTTAAGGGGCTGTTTTGATTTACGCAGGGCTGTTTTGTTTAAACCCGCGGCGAAGCCAAGGCAGAACCCGCTAACCAGGTAGGCGTTTACCTAAAGCTCCGCCCGTTATGATCGAACAAAGGAATTACTATGCAAAGATGGTTAGGTAAACACGCGGCTGGTTAGCAGGTTCTGCCTTGGCTTCGCCGCGGGTTAAACAAAACAGCCCTGCGCAAAGACTTAAAACTAACCTTGTCTATGTTCTTGTAGCCAATGTGATACGCGCCCGAGCCAAACCAATTGTGTTGTGCTGCCCAAGGAAAGCAATTACAAAAGTCGGTACAAACAACAACCAGTTGCGATCGGAAAAGAGGCTGCTCAAAGCCCACAAGAAAAACATCATCCAACCGACCAGCAAGGCAATGTTCCAGATGCGAGCGCGCTGCCAATCATGCTCCGTCCAAGTAGTCGTATCAACTCCAAATTGCTTTCCGCGCAGACCGGGCATTCTACGATCCTCACTTCATTTGTTTTGGTGGACTCGCGGTTCTTCGTTGATGTCCGCTCAGCCGTAGCTTGCTGAAGATACTTTATGTGAAAGGCAAGCGTAAACCAATATAAATCTACCGCAGGTGACGGGAAAGTGAATCATCAGCAGGAAATTTAGTGGGTGCTGTTGTTCTGCTGGTACGTTCAGCCAGTGGCCAAAGGCCAGGCGAACCCGCTAACGTGTTCGCTTCTTTCCTCGGCTCCTCCCCGTTCTCTGCGTTTCAAATGCAGCGGCAAGCAGTCCAACGGTGGAGTTCAGAGAAGTCTCATTTTTGTCTTTCATTTTTTGTCAGATAACTGACGCAAAATGAGGGACTAAAGATTGATTGCTATTTGGGCTTCACTGGTTGAGGCAGATGTCTCGGCGAGGGCGTGTTGGGATGGAGGCAGACTGCTGACGGCGATAGCTTGCTGGATCGGATCCAGGCCCAATGCCGCTTGCATGGCTGCCAAAGCCTCGAACCAGAGTGCTTGCGCTTCGATCAACTTGATCTCGGTTTCCGTGACTTTCGATTCGGGCAGGTTCAAGAACACCAAGTCGACCTTGCCCTCGGCGTAAGCAAAGTTATAAGCGTCCAATGTGCTGATCGCTGCCCGCAAGGCCGCTTCGGCTTGGACAACGCTTAGGCTGGCCTGGTCCAAGGCGTTGCGGGGCGGTTCGAAGTTCTTGCCCGATCTTATCTTGCTGCCATCGTAGCTTCTGCTGGAGATCAGCCAGCTTGAAATTAGTCTCTTGAATCTTGCCGCGCGCTTTGCGCCGCTGGATCGGCAGTTCGCCTTGCAAGCCAATTTCCAATTCGAAACGACTCTTGTCATTGGCGCTGGACGCTGGATCGCCGGCATCCTGCGAGCCTTCCGTGATCAAATCAATCTGCGGTAACGTTTGATTGCGGGCCAGGCGATTGTCCCAAGTGACTTGCTGCATTTGGAGATTGATCAACCGCAGTTCGGGGCGTTGCAACATGGCCGACGCCATGTCCGCATCATAATCGCCTGGCAAGAGCGGTTGCACCATGGGAAACTGGCCAGGCAACCAATCATCGCCAGGTACCAACGGATTGCCTGCTTCATCCCGCAGGTACAGCGAAGCTTGAAAGAGGTGGCCCGATACTTCTGTTCGGATTCGATAACCTTCAGCTTGCGCTCTGCCACCAATTGTTCGTTGACGATCAAGTCGACCGCTTTGTTCTTCCCAGTCTTCACCAACTCTTCCAACTGCTTCGTACGTGTGTCAGCCAGTTCCAGCAGTTCGCGCTGAGCTTCCAGCATAGCGCCAGCGGCGACCCAGTTCCAGTATTGTTGTGAACCATCTAGCGCATTGACGAGAATGGTGCGCTCGATCTCCGGCGCTACCGCTTGTAGTCGCAAGTTCGATTGAAACAACGCCACGCGGGCTGGATCGATCGCGCGCCCTTGCAACAGCGGCTGGACGATCCCCAATTTGAATTCACCGCTCTTATCCGTCTCGCGCTCCTTATACCAGGGCTCAAAGTCACCTCGACCAAGTCGATAACCGGCCGAGAGGTATCCGCCCCACCAGAGTTGCCGCGCGACGCCAATGCCTTGCCGATAATTGCGGTACACTCCGGTCGGGTCCGACAGCGTGTAACCTTGCAGCTTATGGTCGTAGAAGCCAGTGGCAGACAACACTTGGCCGCTGGCCACGCCGCCTTGCAATCTGGCTTGCTCAATCACTGGAAAGGCACGTGTGATGCTTGCAACAACATCTGCAAGCGTGAGCTTGTTGGATGTTAGTAAGTCAGGTGCTGTCTCTTTGCCTGCGGACGAAGACGCCGGTTGTTTGGGATCTGCCGAGGACTTCTGTTCAGCGCTCGTCGCGTCATCAGATGACTTGTTTGGTGCTTGGCTTGATCCGTTGTCTGGCGCTTTGTCAGCACCTCTGTCAGTACCTCTGTCAGTACCTTTATCAGTGTTTTGTTAGGGGTTGAGTCGCCGTTTGTGCAGGCTCCTGACTTGCGCCCGGAATTGGTGGGCGGCTGGGCACCTGTTCGGGGCCGAGTTGTTGTAAGCCGCTAGCTGCTGACTTCATGGGCAGCGGCTTGGTGGTGAAGTTCGTCTGCGCGATGGCGTTTGCTTGCATCCATATGCTGAATGCAAGCAATGACGCGGCTCTAAGAGCGAATTGAGGTTGAATTATTGCAGAGGTACGTAGCGCTTCGGTCAAACTTCCGCCGCTTAGGACTTCGGCAATTTGATCTTGGATTTGCCTTCGAAGCCCTTGTCGGATTTTTCCTTGGACTTGTCGGGCTCTTGATCGGAGATGACCGGCGGGAATCCGTTC
Organism: Ottelia alismoides; assembly: GCA_037367405.1. Taxonomy (NCBI): domain Eukaryota; kingdom Viridiplantae; phylum Streptophyta; class Magnoliopsida; order Alismatales; family Hydrocharitaceae; genus Ottelia; species Ottelia alismoides. The sequence goes on from JAZKJV010006476.1 coordinate 253,652, forward strand.
AGTTGCCGCCATATTTCATAACCCAAAGAAACTTCGTTTAGTAAGACCCAGCCGCTTGCGCGCACACCTTGCCTTAGATATCGGTTATCAGGCCATGCGGGCTCTTCTGGATCTGGCACAACCAAAACAGAAAAATTTCCTTTAGAATCGTCAGTTGGGCTCAAGTTGGCGATCTTGCCACCAAACGTACCCACGGCCACTGACGGCCAACCCACGAACTGAACAGCCGGCCAGCCTTGGAACTGGAGCCGAACCTTATTGCCCACTTCAACCAAGGGCATGTCGCGACCGGCTACGCTCAGCAGCACAGCGAGTTCCGTAACTTCGGGCACAACTGTGAATAGTGCGTCGCCTTTCTTGACTGTGGACGAGCCTTCGATGCCTTCGATTTGATGCAATGTGCCATCGACGGGAGATTTGATGGTCAATCGACCGAGGCTGCCCAGTTTGATTTGCAGGTCGGCTAGGTCCTTTTCCGTCTTCGCCAACTTTTGTCGTTCGTCCTGAGCCTTGGACCGGGCTTCGCCGTTCTTGATGTCCACTTCCCTGCGTTTGGATTCTAGGCCCTTCTCTTTGGCGTTGAGTAAGTTGAAGGCCTCGTCGACTTGCTTCTGTCCCTTCTTCAACTTGGCTTGAGCCTGTTGCCAGCCGTTGCTTTTCTCTTTGTATTCGAGCTCGGACACAAGTCCCTTCGGGAACAGCGCTTGAACTTGCTCCCATTCGTATGTCTTTTGCGTTAATTCAGCGGACAACACGTCCACTTCCTTTTGTGTTTGTTCCCACTTTTGTCGCGCAGCATCAACTTCCCTTTCCCCCTCACTGATCTGTGCCATACCGCTGTCGGCGCGTTGTTCGATGATATCATCGGCGACGCGTAGCGAGATTTTCGAAGCTGCAATCGCCCCTTCCAACTGAGCGATCTGCGCGCGTACTTGGTTCACTTCATCGGGCGCGAACGGTTCGATCTCCAAGATATCTTCGTCCTTGTGGACAAAGACA